>JAODLM010000297.1:0-139815 GCA_036937905.1 Salvia rosmarinus
AGACGCTGATTGCTCGATGAACCACAAGACCACAAAGAATGAGCTACTTGCAAAGGGTCTATGCTTTGACAAGTTTAGACCTTATTTGCGGGCATCCATACTATTGTCCATATCGACCATGCAGCCATTCGCTATTTATTTAACAAGAAAGACTCAAGCCCGTATTAGTAGATAGATTCTCCTTTCGTGATTTTACATGGAAGTCAAAGACATGTGAGTGTCAGGAGAATGTGGTAGCAGCACTTATCAAGACCGGAGAAGCCAGACAAGGAGTAAGATAAGAGAATATGGATCAAACAGAGCTTCCTGCACTAACACATTCTCAAGATAGTTGATCATA
The DNA here is from genome assembly GCA_036937905.1 of Salvia rosmarinus. Lineage (NCBI taxonomy): Eukaryota > Viridiplantae > Streptophyta > Magnoliopsida > Lamiales > Lamiaceae > Salvia > Salvia rosmarinus. Next base: position 341 of record JAODLM010000297.1, read on the forward strand.
CCCATGGTATGCCGATTGCTAATTATTTGGTTATCGGGGTAATGCCCCTTCTCGCAGCTCACATCGAGGAAGAAATTCTCCATGACGTGAAATTTATTATTGGGATGATCCCCACCTTTACCGCTGACGTCGATGGCTCGACACGTCGCTGTGTTCCCCAAGGGAATGGGAGAAGATTATTCACAAGTGCCACAGCTTTTTGAGTTGAGGATGATTTTGCAAACAGCCCAAGACCGCAGCAGGTATATCCGAGTGGGTTCTATCGCCTTCCATCTTTAAGGATCGCCAAAATTTCAAGAGTTGCGATGTATGCCAAAGAATGGGAAATGTCACCAAATGACGAGATGCCTCAAAATAGCATCATGGAAGTAGAGTCGCTTGATGTATTGTGAATCGACTTTTTACGGGTCCGCTCCCCATGTCTCGTGGATTCACTTACATCCTTCTCGCTGTGGAATATGTGTCTCAACGGGCTGGAGCAATTCTAATCGCCACTAGCGACCCAAGGTAGTAGTTAAATTTCTTCATAAGAATATTCTAACTCGCTTTGTGTACCTGTGGCCTTGATCGCTGATGGAGGGTCCCATTTCACAACAAGTGGCTAGGCAATGTCCTAGCCAAATATGGAGTAAAGCATGTGGTCACCTCACCTTACCATCCATTAGCTGAATGGGTGTTTGAGCTTGCAAACCGAGAGATCAAGAGGATATCGAGAAATCAAGAGTCCATCTAAGGATTAGGCTAAACAGCTGACGATGCTCGGGCTTACGACACCGCCTATAAAGCCCCTATAGGTTTATCTCCATATCAGCTAGTATTTGGCAAATCTTGCCATCTTCCAGTTGAGTTGGAGCATAAAGCCTATTGGGCTACCATAAAGATAAACATGGATTTTAAGGATGCCGGATTGAAAAGAAGCGAACAACTGCTAGAACTAGATGAGTGGAGGAATGAAGCCTTCGAGAACTCCCGCATTTACAAGGAAAGAGAAAGGAAGTTCCATGACCTTACAATTTTCCCAAAGGGGTTCTCACCGGGTAATGAAGTGCTTCTCTACAATGCCCGACTCCGTCTCTTCCCTGGAAAGCTAAAATCTAGATGGCCAGGACCATATACTATTTACAGGGGACATGCCAATGGGAGCTACGAAATGCTAGATTCAAACGGAACATCTTTAGCGCCAATGGCCAATACCTCAAGTCATACTTCAAGTCTCACTAATCGTGAATTCAAGCTGACCAACCTAGTGAACCATGAAGAGAGGTAACGCCGAGCTAGCTTACCTAAAATTTAGCATTTGTTGGGAGGTAATCCAATGTGTTTACGTGTTTAAGTTTTTTCATTTATTTTAGCTTGTTTTGTTTTGAGTTTTGTTTTCGTCGCTTTAGGTCGCTTTTAATGTCCCAAAATATAAAAACATGTATAAAAAAATTGGTCACGACTAATGACCTAGCTAGCGGTCACAGTGAGTACAAAATATCTTCTAAAGTTAATCCAGCGACCACTAGCCTGAGTACAAAACATCTTGTGTAAAGAAGCAATGACTGCTTGGCTAGCGATCGCTAGCGGTCAAGTCTGACCACCAACCTCGCTACCGACCTGCTTTTACTTTGGTTTTTAAGCTCCCCCTTTCATTTTTCACACCCACACACGCACAAAACGCTCCAAGCTCTCAAAAACCTAGGTTTTTCACTCCTTTGTGCTTTGAACATCATTTCCACTCAAGGTATGCTTAATTTGTTCAAATCTCCTTTGATTTTAGCTTGGAAGCATGAATTAGAAGAGTTTGACCGATTATTTTCTTCTTTTTGTGGAAAATTATAGAGTATATGAAATAGAACCGATTTTGTTAGATTTTTATGGTTTTTGAGCATGTTTCTTACATTGTTAGGTGTATATGTGTTCATTGAAGTTGATTTGTTGGATTAATTCACCTACATTGTGTTTTAGGGTAGAAATCGTGAAAACCCTAGTTCTAGCGGACGCGACTAGCGACCAAGCTAGCGGTCGCTAGCCTGGTCGCTAGCCGAAGTGACTCACGACCACCCTAGCGGTCGTAAGGGCGGCCGCGAGCCAAAATATAATCCGTTTAATAGTGTGTTTTAGGACTATGTGTGTATTCTTTCCTTTGTCATGCTATATATGAACCCAATGTTATTGTTGGGGGAAAATTTTTGTTAATTCCAAATTTGGGGGAACATTATATCGGATTGAGTTCACATTTGTTTTAATTTTTTTAGAATGGTATACCTGATCTAACATTTAAATATCTTTTAGGTACAATATGCTGCCCCGCACGTCCGGAAATAAAAGAAAATGGAATGAGCCGGTTTATCTTCATGTGGGAAACTATCACCGCCACCCCAAACTGTAGTTCAATTGTCGGTCCCGCCTCTAGGGATAGATGGAGAAGATTGGTGCAACTTAAGCACCGTCACTGCCAGTTCATGTGTATTGACACATACCAGGCTATTGGAATTGCCAATGATGTTACTTGGCTTGTCTAGCGATCCGGCCTATACTCCGTCATCACTGCAAACTACATGGCATACCGGATCCGGACATTGAAATTCTCGTCGATCGTCAATGTCAACAAAACACACGAGTCACCAGACTACCTGACATTCCAGTTTGGAAATTAGCCCCAACGGCTCACAGTTGACGAGCTCAATGCCATCATCAATGGCTCTCCCGACGGATGCTACATTGGTGATATTGAGAATTCGGCCTTCTAGATATGGACTTTATTTATTAACTGAACCGAGAACAATCCGGACTATGATGCCACGAGGCAAGGCTAGCTCAATCCGAATCCAAAGATTCGATACTTCCACCGCCTCCTCACTTTCACCATAGCGGCGAAGGCAAGGCAACTCCTCGATGAGCCAGCACCGCCATCCTAGGACATGAGCATAATGATAAGCGATTTGTGTCTTTTTGTTTTCGTTGTCGTGTCATTGATCAACGAGCTTATGAAAATCATACCTATGTAGATAATGATGTTAGAAATTTTTGATAATAATACGTTGATGGTGCACAATGACATGTTAGAAAACCATTTATATATAACTTCTCGATTGCTTATCCCGCTGCTTTTCACCATTCGCTCGAATCATGAGACTTGAGTTTCACCGCATATAAAGTACATGTTACGCTTTTTAAATATGTGATATCATGCATGTAATTATCTTCAGAACTCACCGTGTTTTCTCGTGTTTAGACCACAACACGCTTTTTGAACTGAAATGATAAAAGGCCATCTTTGTGAACTACGATTTACCCATACACTAACCCAATAATATACCATTTGTCACCTACTTTGAGCCTTTATTAGACCTTATTATTTGTTAACCGGATGATAGGAGGTGAGGATGGATATGGGAATCAAGGGGTGAAATGATTTGATGTATTACGTCGGGCTAAAAGCTCGTGAATTACCTCTGTGGAAAATAAACGACCCTATAAGCTCTAAATTTTTTTTTGATATGAATAAAGTGAGCATAAAGGGATAGTTAATTAAAGTATAGGTATCACGAATTTGAATGACTGTTGAGTTAGCAAATTGGAAAAAAGGAAATGGACAAAGTCCATATGCATTACAAAATATAAACGGGGTACTTGAGTCGATTTGAGTCACTTAGCCATATATCACCCTACCCTAACCAATGTGTCTACATTACAACCTGTGTAAATACCTTTTTGATCATAATTTGAACATATTTGATGTAGTGGAGATACTAGAGAAATGACAAGTGATCGCTATAATTTCTACCAAAATAAATGATAGTAAAAACAGCAAGTACTATATCGTATCCACAGAGACTGATATTCGAAAACATAGTAAATAATTAACACATAATCTTTACTTATTATCCAGGCATCAAATATCAAGAGAGATGATTATAAAACGAAGCACAAATAAAAAAAGAATAAACACAGATATGAAAGACTGATCCTAGGGATGTATTTAACCTAGCCAGATTCACCCAATTAACCTATTAATATGTTTACCAATTTAATCCACTAAAGATGAAAGATCACATAAGTAACCATCAATTTCAAGACGAGCATCAGGATGTAGATTACTAATTTACCTATTATCGTTACGCCTCAAGGTGGAAATTAGTAACCCAAAAGCTCACAAAGAATATACTTCCTATGGATGTTCCTACCTCGCCACGACTCGCGGCTTACCCAGACAGTATTCAAGATCGATTGACAATCAAAATCATATATTCAACATACAACTATGTATGCATTAAAGTGTAGGAAATCGATTTTAACCTCTCCCGAGGATCTATCTTAGATGTTTAATTCACCATACATTGATTATATGCGTAGATGCACCAATAAAATTAATCGCAACACGTAGGGTTTTCTCTGTTTACCGCGAACTGCCGGGTAAGACTCGGCTTGATCTTCCGATCGTATCCCGATCGCTTAAACCCAATGTCGAGTGAGGACAATCTATGGAGAATGCTATAGAAAATCACCACTTTCTTCTCACATAATTTTCAAAAATTCTCACTATGTGTATATAGTAATTTAAAATAATGTTTGAGGATTAACCTTGATTTTCTCTCACCTTATATTTATACGCAACCCTAAACCTATCCGGATAGGATTTATGCATATCTAATAAATATAATCATATCACTTAAGATAGAGAGGATCGTCGAGTCCCAAGAGGATCGAGAGAGATGGGCGATTTTCACCTTAGCTCAGCTCTGACGGGCAAATTTCAGGATCAAATGTAAGGAATAAAGATGTATACAAATAAATTAATTATCTTATGTTCACCCGTAACATAAATTAATTTATGACATTCATTCATGCAACTAGAGAATAAATGCCGACTTACCCCTTTATTACCAAGTCGAGTCAAGCTTGCACTTAGACTTCACGAATCCCGTATTTAAGATATCGACGTCCATTAATTATTTACAATGCTCGATCGCTTAAAATAATTAATATCTTTAATTCCTAAGTAGTACCACTCAACCTTATTATTGTACTTGAGATAACTCAACCTCGCAAGTTTAGTACAATAAACCTTTGAGCCCTCGGGGGACGCCATCATCCTAAACGGATACGTGACTGACATGTGTAACTAGATGACATACAAGACCGCCACCACCCAAGATGCAGAATTGGTTATCTCATGTAACCCTCACCCATAGCAAGTCAAAGTGATGGTCAAGAACTCATACTCATCTAATAACTTATCGAGGTTTAGATCAACGAAGTCTCCGAGATCAGGTTCTTCACGACCGCCGACAGAAGAACTTATCTCACCGTGATCCATCAATACGCCGAGACTTACCAACATAGACAAGCAACCAAGTCAAGTCACTTGTTATCTACACATGAGCCTATACCGACAACTCGTCCTCAAGTTGTCTCACCGTGATACTTTTATATCTCATTGCTTGATCAATCATACATGCATCATGATTTACAATACATCGTATGATCTAACTTATATATATGATAAAGGGACATACATATGCAATCAAGTAAACAATTCGGATAGAGATTGTAATAGTGGTAACGAAACATTGTATACAAGCTCAACCAAAACCCGCTTTCAAGATACAAATCCAACAATCTCCCACTTATACTAAAGCAAACTTTTAGTATACAATGTGTCTCTACTAGCTATTACAAACAACAACATCACTTTGCTTCTTCCACTTATACAAAAGTTTCATTTCTATGTGGGTGCATTCATAATCCAAGTCCCTCGAATATGCTCTTCGTGGACTTTTTATGGCAGCTCTTCGTGAACGGATCAGCTAGGTTATCCGCAATACCAATCTTCTCAATCAAGACATCCTCTCGCCTAACGATTTTTCAGATGACATGGTACTTTCACTCTATGTGTTTGGTCGCCTTGTTGGTCCATGGTTCCTTCGAAGTTTGCATCGACCGAAAGTTATCACAAGAAACTATGATACTTTGGGCAAACCAGTACAACATCTAGATCCATGAGGTAGTTCTCAACCATACACCCTTTAGCGCCCCTCCGAGCGGCTACCAAGGTAAACACATAGCCGAGGTGTACTTCTTCTCATCACGATCGCCTTAGAACCGAGTCCGAATAACCCAAAGGCATTAGACTATCCGCATGGTAAACCAGCCTACAATCTCGAGTCCTTTTCGTGTACTCGAGTATACGCTTATCGTAGTTCAACGAGCTTGTCCAGGTTAGATCGATATCTAGCTACTATGTCTACCGTGATAGCGTATATTGGGCCTCGTGCATAGCATTGCATACATGAGACTTTCTACGGCGGAAGCGTAAGAAACTTGTCTCATCTCCTCTATCTCCTTTGCAGTCATAGGTGACTGCTCCGTAGATAAAGGAACACCATGTCTGAAAGGTAGCAATCCTTTCTTGGCGGTCTGCATACACAAAACGAGTAATCACAAAGATCTATGTAAGACGCCCCGAGATAAGCTCAACATTTTCCTCTCGCGATCTCGGTAAACCTCGATCCCAAGAATGTATGTCGCATCTCCTAAGTCTTTCATTTAAAACTCGATCGATAACCAACTCTTACGCCCGATAACAATTTCACATTGTTGCCAAGTAGAAGAATGTCATCTACGTAAAGTGCAAGAAATACCATATCACCGCTGACATCTAAACGATACACACAACTTTTGTTAGGCAACTAGGTAAATCCATAGACTTTACCACCGGCCAAAGAGTAAGTTCCGTGATCGTGAGGCTTGCTTAAGCCCATAAATGGACTTCTTAAGCTTCCATACTAGATGCTCTTCACCCTTCACCACATAACCTTCGTCAGTTGCATATAGATGTCTCTACCTTCTTCAAGGTAACCGCTTAGAAAAGCGGTTTTCACATCCATTTGCCAAACCTCGCGTTTATGGGTCACATATGGCAAAAGAATTCGATGGACTGAGCATTACTACGGCGAAAAGGTCTCATCGAATCGATGCCCTCAATCAGATGTACCCTTTCGCCACAAGCCTAGCTTTAAAAGCCGAAACCTCTCCATCTCGAATCTCTTCCTCTTGTATACCCACTTACTACCTACGGCTTCCTCGCCATCGTAGAGGTGTCTTTTTTCAGATATATCCATAATGCTATGGACTCAATTTCTAAGTCCATAGCGGTGTGTCATGATCTTGCATTAGTGTCTTCAGATCGCCCACCGTATGTCCATGGGTCGATTATTGCCGCCGCTTCTCGACCAAATCCAAGATTCACCCACTAACATAAATCGCTCGGGTCAAGAACAACCTTCCACTACGATGAGACGCCATCGCACAATGGCAACTGGTGAAGAATTGTGGTTCTCTATCTTGCACAACTTGGTCGGATAGAACCACTGCACGGGCGGTATCTCCAAAGGAACTCACCCACTTCAATTTCTTAAAGTATCCGGTGTCGATCCTCCCACTGTATACCTACATCTCGCACTTTCGCTTAATTGGTGGAGGAATACGATCATCTTCTAGTTCTTGAAGAATGATTTCAACTTTGATTTATGGTTTTCATATAATCCTCTTCTAAGAATCGGGCATTAGTGCTAATAATGACCTTCCGATCCTAAGACTATAGAAATAACCACCTTCGCTCCTCTAGGATAGCCAATAAAACCTTGCATCGTAGCCAGACTCCAACTTGTCGCCCTTCTTGTTCAAAGACATGTGCTAGACCGCCCCATATCCTTATGTAGCTTAAACCAGGCTTGCGCCAAACCACAACCTCGAAAGAGGTCTTTTCAACCGACTTGGATGGTACTAGATTTAGCAAGTATGTCACTGTTTCTATGGCATACCCCTAATCTAAATAGGCAATGTTGCATAACTCATCATTGATCTAACCATTTTAAGAGAGTCCTATTTCTTCGCCTCGACACACCATTTTTTTGTGGCGTGTCTTAGTAGTGAGCTAGGAGGTAATCCCACACCGCACCAAATAGTCCATAAACTCGTTATCGAGATATTCGCCACCGCGATCGCACCATGAAAGGACTTGATACTTTTACCAAGCTTCGTCTCAACTTCTCGCCTTAAATTTTCAATTTCTCAAAGCATCTGACTTGCGGTGAAGCGTATATGTATCCGCACCTTGAGTAATCGCCAATGAAAGTGACAAAATACTGCATCTCCACGAGCTTGTGTTGACATAGTCCACACAAGTTAGAATGGACTAGTTCCAACACTTCTTCGCTCTTTAACCCTTTGCCTTGAAAGGGTCCGGGTCGACATCTTTCCTTCTATACAGATTCATAGATCGAACGAGTAACCGTGGAGATCACCCAACGCCCATTCTTAGCCGCCTTTGATCCTATTTAGATTGATGTGACCTAATCTAAGATGCCGAGAAATGTGGTGTCATCTTCAAGAAAACTTTCTCTTAAGGTTTGATGTAGATGCAACATAGTTAAAGATATTATGTTTGGCGTAAATAGTATAAAGCTAATTATATAAAGTGCCACCACAGATAACTTCGTCATTTCTTATGATAGAAACACCATTATCAAAAACAACTGAATATCCATGAATAAATAGTTTCAAATCGAAATAAGGTTTCACCAAACTCCGCACATATAAACGCCTTTCAATACTAAAACAGCTTCTATCAAAACATAAAGTAACATCTCCGATCGCAACGGCCCCGACTTTCGCCGAGTTGCCCATGGAGATCATTATCTCGCCATCACACAGCCTCCCTTGTCCGCAGAAAAACTCGCAAGGTGTAACAAACATGATCAACAGACCAGATCTACTACCCATGAATGAGTAGAACAAGTCGCTAAACATGTTTCACATTAAAGCAAATGGCGACTGAGCCTCGAGCATAGGGCACTTAGCCTTCCAATGCCCGGCCTGCAAGCACCAAGCACTTGCCCTCTCCTTCGCTTTTTCTGCCTCCGTGGCGCATATGTTCTCGCTCCCATCCGCTTCCTTTGCTTTCACCACCTTTGGTGCCCCTTTCTCTTCTTCCATTTTTCAATGGAAAATTTGGGCCCCTAGATGTGCTAGCAAGGGCATGTGCTCCTTTGCCTCGACTCTTCGCTGCTACGAGATCATTACAACCGACTAAGTGTATACCGGTCTTGCTCATGATCAAGCTCACGCCGAAAGTTCTCAAAAGACTCATAAGGTGTTGAGGATGATATCGACCTCGCTCGCCGTCAATACCTCCTCCTAATCGATCAAGACTATCCATAAGACGAGTCATGTGGGAGACAAGTTCATGGACCGAACTTCCTTCTTTCATCTTATATGCCAAGATTTCTCTCATTGTGTGAAGCGGATCGTCCGATCCGATCGTCCAAACTTACTCTCGAGACTTAACCATATATCGTCGCTCACCATCGATCGATGTCAAGACTGTAGCCTTTGGACATTGTAGTCATCATATAGCACTGGCCATATTGTTCGACTTATGCCAAAGTCCGCCGACTCTCACAAGCCATTAGTCGATGCGATAGTAAGTGGCATCGGGTTTGGGAGTAGTGAGAACAAACATGTGTTCTTCAATGATAAGAACATATTCCATGTTTCATTTCCACCGATAAAATTTGGACCGATAAAGGATTTTGTGCGATCATATTGATAATCGTAAGAGACATATCCGAAAAGTAATGTAAACACATATGCATACGATCGCACATAATTCATAACAATAATATTGTAACCTTTGATAAAATAATATTAATCAAACCTCCAATCGCCCAAGGAATCCCATATGCAAACCACGCTGTGTGGACATTTACACACGAACCCCACGACCTGCACTAAAATATACCTTTTAGTCGCTTAATTTCAATCCATGTCAACTTATCCTTACGACAATGAAATTAATGATCGGACCTTACTAAACCACATCACTATCGTAAGAAGGGACTTCATGGAAGTTGTACTTGAGGTGATGTCTAAGCAATGACCACGCTTTAACAAAGAGAAATGAATTCTTAGAATTGGCATACTCACTAGACCATACCGCCCAATCCAAATTCCTTTGTTATCTCATTTTAAATCTATCTCTAGAGTACTTATGAAAATCGCATATGCAGCCACGCATGTGATCGCTTACATGAAACTCCCACTTCAATAGATTAAAATGTATTATTTAGAAATCTCATCTAACAAACTTATGACAAACAAGGTAAGCAAGCCACGCGTGTGATCGCCACTCACGGTCGCGTATCACTTTATTTAGAGATCAAAAATCGAGGTCTTAACATTTTAATTTAAAATTAATATGTCGGGTTACTTGCTTAGTCTTTTGTTTCAAAAGGTTTGTCCATGCAGATCACGTAATCCTAGCATGTTTTTCTCTAGAACTCAACATGTAAAACATGCACGCAAAATTCTAAAATATGCTCGAAAAACGCTGATAAACCTAGCATGCATACTATGCTCATCCAATCATGAAAATATATAACATGTTTATCTACGTAATTAAACCTAGCATGCTTCTGCATAATTTAAATATCCACTACATGCTTTGAACGATAAAAATAAAATAAAATCGTTCATCGTGGCCCACTCGTGGATCCTGTACTTCCCTGCCTAATTTATAACATAAATTTGCAAAGTACAGATTTTCAAACTCGAAAATGGGCCTCGCGTGCACGGGCACGGACCGGATTCGTCAAAACTGGATTTGGGCCAAAAAATTAAAAACGGACCGGATCATTGGAACGGGCCGGATCGGACCAAAAATCTAGAATCGGGTCGAAAAACTGGGTTCGGGCCGAAGTTGGGCCGCATCGGCCCAAGATGGGCTGGGCCGCGCGCGCTTGGGCAAAGCCCATAGCGCACGCCCAGCTCCATCAGCCGCCCACTGCCTGCCCTATGTCGTGTTGCCCATGCCTGGCGAGCCTGGCCGAGAAGTCGCTGCCGAGAGCGCCGAGGGTCGCTGCCGAGGGCCACCACCAGGTGCTACCGAGGGTGCTCGGCCATCGCCGAGAAACACACTGCCGAGGTGTGCACCGAGATCTCGGCCGAGGGCCGCCGAGGCACCGCGACGCCGCGCTGCGTCTTGCCGCCCGCCCGCCATCCTCGCGCGCATGCATTGCCGAGAGCCGGATGTCCGCAGGGCCGCGCCACGCCTAGTGTTTGGTATGAATTTTTGCTTATTCTTGGTACTATTTTACATGTCAATTTTAATGGATTATCCTATTTATGCCTTTGGTTTGATTATTATTTATCGATTCGGACTTATTTAGTTTGTTTTGATATTTTGTAGAAAATGGCATCAAATATGATGAAATGGTTCTGCCAAGGATCAAGTATAATGAAGAGCATCTCGATAGGAGTCCGCTACAAAAACGGATCCTAATTCGGTTTCGCATTAGGAGAACGGGGCCAATCATCAAAGTCGCAAGATGGACACCTGTCGCGACGGCCGAGTCCGCTGCTAGCACCCGGCGCCGCCACGCCGCACGCCCACCGTCGCATACCTCACCTCTTCCAATGCCGTGCATGTTGAACCGACGCAGTGATCTGCGCTGCTCAACGAATTTACCTCGCTGCTCAACATGCGCTCGTTGGCTCACCTTCCACCCGACGCCACTCCCGAGCGCTCTCCAACGCCACGCACAACCCGAGCCCCCTCGCCAACATGCACATCCGCGCCGGGGTTCCCTAGCAAGCTCCGTCCGGCGCTGAGGACCCAGCGCTGTTTCGCCTCCAAGTCCAACGCTACCAACTTCAACGCCCAACCCAAAGGCTCATCCTCGAACGCATGCTCAACTCCGCCAACGAGCCCAACCGACGCTGGTCGGGCTAGCGCCCACATGTTCCCGCCGCGCTGCTTTCGTCCGCACTCATACCCATCGCCCAACACACCACCCACCAACCGGCTCGACCCCAAACCAACGCCGACTATCTCACCCCCGAAAGACGTTTCGCTTATTTTACTCGCGCGATTCACCCAACTAGCGTCATTATGAGATCGACTCTCTTCCAAACCGCGCTCACCCCGAGCCGGCGTTTCTATCAAGGCGTAATGATTTTTGAGTGAGCTCATCTCAAGCTTCAAGGCCACTCTTTAATTTATATATATCGCTTAGGTCAAAAGTTCACTCGCCTTATTTTTGTTCCAAGCACAACAGCAGCGCTTTTCACACGGTTCTTCCCGAGTTCTTCAACGACGACACGTAGACAGATAAATCCTAGATTTAATTCTTGCTTTTAGTTTCTTCGAATAATTTAGTTTATCGCTCATGCTTCCGGATTAACTGCTTTTATCTAATCAATTTCATAGTTTATTGTTTGGTGATTTTATTGTATTCAATTTCATAGTGACAATGGATCGATTTTCATGTTTGTTCGATTCATATTGCTTGATTTATCCCGCCTTCGATTAATTCTCGTTCTTGTTGGTTTATTGATGATTATGGTTTATTTGCAATTAGATTTATATTAGACTCGACAAACCCTATGAATCGATTGCTATCGCTTTTGTTTATTGCTTTCGCTTTGTCAAGTTGTAGTTTATCAACTAGGATTGACAACCTCTAGTTTAGATTTATCGCTTTATTAGTTTAGCTCGATTGACAACCCCTAGCTTAGGATGCTGTTTGTTTTCCGTATTTCAATTCCCATATGTTCCAAATCCTCGTTGGTATTAGAATGTTTAGATTTAATTGCTTTCTGTGTGCGATACCTAATAATCGCCTTTTTTTTTCCTTGAGAGACGACTTGGGTTAACTTATCATGCTACAATTACCTCGTACAATTGCGAGTAAATTTTAGTGTATTTTTAGCTCGATCAATTTTGGCGCCGTTGCCGGGGAAAACTTTAGGCGTATTGTTTGTGTTGTTTGTTTTCTCGTGTTTTTTTAGTTCGCTTGGTTATTTTCTCCCCGATGCGTGTGATCTTGTTTTGTTGTTGGTGTCTCATAATGCGGGTATCAAGACTACGAATGTGGTCAAACAGGATGGGGAGAGGAAAGTTTGTCTTATTGGGCAAATTCTTCACGAAGACGAAGCCCGCTTTAACTATTCCGAGGATATCCGTCGGGCCACGAGCGAAGCAGTTTATGATCCCTACCATGAGCATCAAGCCTACAATCCATGCTGGGAGCAACCACCCCGCAAGATCCGTACTCCACAACAAACCTCTTCACCTCAATATTCATACCCGCAGCAACTACCTCCACCTCAAGAATCATACCCGTAGCAGCAGCAGCCTTCCTCATCCGATTGGAATGGTGGGAACCACAACCCGACCCAGAATATTGAAACCCACAACCTGATTATGAATGGTGTGATCCACAGCAGCCACAGCCTCCACAACAACAGTGGTACGACCCGCAACAAGAGTATTATTCACCACCACACCCACCACCACCTCAGAGGTCATCTTTTGAGGATCTGTTCGCCTACCTAATGGATCCGTTAGTTCACGAGAATGGATGTCGCAAACGCCATCTCCGCTTAGAGACATAAGTGGACATGTTAATGACCTACTTGATGAGCTGTTACAACAATGGAGGGAACTTCCAAACCAATCCGAACAGGTCCAAGCGGTCACTATTCTAGAAAGTGACCCAATTATTGAGAATTGGGTGGGAGAGACACTTGAAGAGCCGCTGCAGCCAGAGGAGGTGGGAATTGAGGAAGAATGGGCAATTGAGGATGAGAAGCAGGATCAAAGCCACGAGGAAGTTGTTACCAGGATGGCTGACGAGAAAGAGTGGGTACATGAAATTGATGACACGCCAAAACCCACTCTGGAGGTGAAAGAACTACCCAAACACGTGGAGGAAGAGGAAGAGAGGATGAAGGAAGAGTGGGCACGTGAAGTTACTAGAATACCAAAACCCACTCTGGAAGTGAAAGAACTGCCTCCACAATTGAAGTACGTGTTCCCAGAGGAGGACAAAGTGAGGACAAAGGTTGAGGTAACATCAATAATTTGTCAACATCCTAATTCACCAAAGTATTGTGCTTTGGGAATTAAAATTATCTATTTTTCTTTGGAGAATAGGATGTTTGATTTGAGCTTAAATGATGCATTATTTGCTTTCTTTACTGTCCTCTGTTCTTATATGGTTACTACTGATGCTCGCTGAGATGGTATTCCTGCAGGTAAAGGACTATGGATAGTTCGTTGTTGACCGGAATACGTCGGGCTCACGATGTTAAACTGAGTACTACGTGGGAGTTTACCCACAGATTTTTATTTTCTTTTTCTTTCTTTCTTTTTGTTTTGTTTTGTTGTTCTCGTTGATCCGTCTGCTGTCGCTGAGTTTGTTTTGCTCGACTGAACGTTGTGCAAGGTGTGGTGAAGCCGTGACACTCCAATCTCCGCCGCACGCCACATTCCAACCCCGCCACCGCCATCTATTATCGTGAAATCTCCTCCTCTATTAGCTATTTTTGTGTTATTATCGTTTTGAGCACCGGGACAAGGTTTTCAATTTAGTGTGGGGAGAGTGTATGTGGTTTTGTGGGCGTGATATATATTTTGTATGCTTAATGATGTGCCCTTGTGCTTAATTTGATTGTTTGTACGTAAGCTTTGTCTATGCGAGTAAGTTAGGATTTTGATTGTCGCATCCAACTCCGTGGTATTGGTCAAACCGATTAATTTTCAAACTTTTGGTGATATATGATTCAATATAATGTGAATTGATTTAGATTGTGATTGATAGAAAATGAATAGGGGAAAATTGATGTGATTTGTCCGACTAATGTTAGGGGTAGTGTTAACATTGTGGTCATCTATATACTTGTTTCTTAAAAAAAAAAAAAAATGTGAAAAAGAAGAAAAGAAGGAGAATCTAAACTCCGCTTTTTGTTGAGATCAGATAAATGGAGGATGGGATTCTCGCCTCTTCTCATAAATTGAGAAATGGGCATGGAAACCATGATAGGCAACTCGAGTTTATCGAGAATTCACCTTCAACATTGTTCCAAAATCATTAATGCTTTCTATGTTATCAAAGAAACTTGTTGCTAAAGGTGACCACATTAGTTAGTTCACCCCAAAGGAGAGTTGGGTCTGAGAGCAGAGTTTACCCTTTTATTTATTGGAAATCAATTGTCGTCCTAGATTTATTTCACATTATCTTTGAATTCGTAAACACCAAGTGTGGGGGAAAAACAATAAGGTTTGATTGATTAGAATAAAAGTGAAGTTGCATGAATTATCTTCCCTATTCTTATTGGTATAGAGTTTGCTTGAGGACAAGCAAATGGATAAGTGTGGGGGAGTTGTTTGGTATGTATTTGTGCTTATTTTGGTACTGTTTTACATGTCAATTTTAATGGATTATCCTATTTATGCCGTTGGTTTGATTATTATTTATCGATTCGGACTTATTTAGTTTGTTTTGATATTTTATAGAAAATGGCATCAAATATGATGAAATGGTTCTGCCAAGGATCAAGTATAATGAAGAGCATCTCGATAGGAGTCCGTTGGCGAAAATGGATCCTAATTCGGTTTCGTAAGAGGAGAACGGGGCCAATCGTCAAAGTCGCAGATGGACACCCGTCGACGGCCGAGTCCGCACAAGACCCGCGCCGCCATGTCGCACGCCCACCCGTCCCGCGCCACCTCTTCCAAATCGTGCCATGTTGAACGGCACCGTGTTCGCCGTGACGCTCAACGATTTACCTCGCTGCTCAACATGCGCTGCTGCTCACCTCCTCCACCCGGCGCCACTCCCGAGCCCCTCTCAAGCCCCACGCACAACCCGAGCCCCTCGCCAACACGCACATCCGGCGCTGGTCATTCCTCAGCAAGCTCCGTCCGGTCCGAGGACCCAACGCCCATTCCAAAGACTGTTGGCCTCCAAGTCCAACGCGCCAACTTCGCCACCAACCCAGCCTCGTCCCTCCAAACGCTGGCTAACTCCAGCCACCGAGCCCAACCGCGCTTCCTTCCATTTCGCGCTGCTTGCCAGCGCACACGCTCCCGCCTCGCTGTCTGCTTTCGTCCGCCATACCCATCGCCCAACACAACAGCCACCAACCGGCGCCGACCCCAAACCGGCGCCGACCATCTCATCCCGAGCTGCTCGCCATTTTTACCACGCTGCTCAGCCCAACGGCGTTCGCCATTAGATCGACTCTCTCCAAACCGCGCTCACCCCGAGCCGGCGTTTCTATCAAGCGCAACGATTTTGAGCGAGCGCCATCTCAAGCCGGCCACTCTTTAGTTTATATATATCGCGCTTAGGTCAAAAGCTCACTCTCGCCTATTTTTCGCTCCAGCGCGGCGGGTGCTTTTCACATGGTTCTTCCGGAGTTCTTCAACGATTTACACGTAGACAGATAAACTTAGATTTAATTTTGCTTTTAGTTTCTTCAAAAATTTAGTTTATCGCCATGCTTCGGATTAACTGCTTTATCTAATCAATTTCATAGTTTATTGTTTGGTGATTTTTATCGATTCAATTTCATAGTGACAAAGGATCGATTTTCATGTTTGTTCGATTCATATTGCTTTGATTTATCCCGCCTCGATTAATTCCTCGCTCTTGTTGGTTGATTGATGATTATGGTTTATTTGCAATTAGATTTATATTAGGGCTTGACAAACCCTATGAATTGATTGCTATCGCTTTGTTTATTGCTTTCGTTTTACTGTTTTCATAGTTTATCAACTAGGGATCGACAACCTCTCGTTTAGATTTATCGCTTATTAGTTTAGCTCGGGATCGACAACCCCTAGCTTAGATGTTGTTTATTTTCCATATTTCAATTCCCATATGTTCCAAACCCTCGTTGGTATTAGAATGTTTAGGATTTAATTGCTTTCTATGCGATACCTAACAATCGCCTGCTAAGTTTTTCTCGAGAGACGACTGGGTTAACTTATCACGCTACAATTACCTCGCATGCGATTGCGAGTAAATTTGAGTGTGTTTTAGCTCGATCACCTAGCCGCCATCGCCATGGCGCAGTGCGCCAAGGCCGAGGACACTCCGCGGCGGCCACCGAGGCGCCCTCGCGCGCATCTCGTGCGCGCCGAGGGTTGTGCACAGCATCGAGAACGCCGCTGCCGTCTCCGCCGGCGCCATACAAGACGTGTCTCTCGCGCTGCTGAAGCCCGTCGAAGGACACTGAGGTTTCCACGTGCATTCGCCTAAACGCTTCCAAGCGTAGCCTGCCGAGGTGCGCCCAAAGCTGCCGAGGCGTGCCGATGACCCCACGCCCGATGCCGTGCCCCTGTTCCCCCCTTGACCTGCCGAGAAAAATGCGCGCATGGCACCGAGCGATGTGCTTGCGCCGTGTGTTCGGTTTTTCCGGTGAACTTTCATCGTCTTATTCGTCGTGCTTTTATCTTCGTTCTTCTTTTACAGATAAGATTTACAAAATAAAATCTAATCTAACCACGGATTTTCTCGTGGTGAAAAATAAAATCCGACAAAAATAAAATGAGCCACGATGAACGACAAATTCACAATTAATTAATTGCGCATGTTATAATCAAACGTGAATTAATCCAACAGAGCCAAGATATCGATCCTGTGCTCGATACCAATTGTAGGAAATCGATTTTAACCTCTCCGAGGATCTATCTTGGATGTTTAATTCACCATACATCGATTATATGCCTAGCATGCACCTATATAATTAATTGCAACACGGGGGTTTTCTCGTGTTTACCGCGAATATGTCGGGATAGAATGGATCAAGACTCGTGCTTTGATCTTCTCGGATCGTATCCCGCTGCCTAAACTCCAATGTCGAGCGAGGACAATCTATGGAGAATGCTATAGAAAATCACCTCTTTCTTCTCACTTAATTTTCAAAATTCTCACTATGTGTATATAGTAATTTCTAAAATAATGCTTGAGGATTAACCTGATTTTCTCTCACCTTATATTTATAATGCAACCCTAAATCCTATCCGGATAGGATTTATGCATATCTAATAAATATAATCATATCACTTAAGATAGAGATGATCAAGTCGAGTCCCAAGAGGACCGAGAGAGATCGCGATTTTCACCTTAGCTCTAGGCTGACGGGCCACCCGAGGATCAAATGCAAGGAATAAAGATGGGCCTCAAATAAATTAATTATCTTATGTTCACCCGTAACATAAATTAATTTATAAACATTCATTCATGCCACTAGAGAATAAATGCCGACTTACCCCTTTATTACCAAGTTGAGTCGCTTGCACTTAGACTTTATGAATCCCGTATTTAAGATATCAGACGTCCATTAATTATTTACATGCTCGATCGCTTAAAATAATTAATATCTTCAATTCCTTAAGTAGTACCACTCAATCTTATTATTGTACTTGAGATAACTCAACCTGCAAGGTTTAGTACAATAAACCTTTTGAGCTCCTTAAGGGGACGTCATTATCCTAAACGGATACGGTGACTCGACACAAGTAACTAGCATGACATACAAGATCGCCACCACCCAAGATGCAGAATCTTGGGTTATCTCATGTAACCCTCACCCATAGCAAGTCAAAGTGATGGTCAAGAACTCATACTCATCTAATACATTATCGAGGTTTAGATCAACGAAGTCTCCGAGATCTAGGTTCTTCACGACGGTCGACAGAAGAACTCATCTCATCGTGATCCATCAATACGCCGACACGCATCAAAGATAGACAAGCAACTAAGTCAAGTCATCGCTATCTACACCGCAGCTTATACCGACAACTTGTCCTCAAGTTGTCTCAGCTGTGATACTTTTTATATCGCATTAAGCTTGACAATCATACAGACTTCTGTGATCTACAACACACTGTATGATCTAACTTATATATAAGATAAAGGGACATATATATGCAATCAAGTAAACAATTCAGATAGGAGATTGTAATAGTGGTAACAGGAAACATTGTATACAAGCTCAACTAAAACTGCTTTCAGTATACAAATCCAACATAAAGTTGATCAGAAATAAATACATAAGATCAAGCTCCATGAATCTCAAATCTATGACGGAAAGCAAAACAGTATCAACAGATAAATCACAGAAATCTAGTCAGACATACAAACCCTAGGATCAATACGAGATTTAGCTACGCATAATTAAAGTACTAAAGCAAGAATTAAATAAATGAAATATAAACGGAATTGAAACGATAAAACCGTAGGAATCCACGACGAGGAATGTAACAACTTGAATCCGTAAATAAATCTGAAACTTGCAGGAATCTAAAGTCTGGAATGTAAATAATCTTAGGCTATACTATGAAATTGAAGAACAAGAATGAAAACTAGGGAAAAAATGCAGATTTTAGAGTTTGGTATGAGTTAGGAGAGGATGGGGGCTAAATGATGGTTTGGGGTATATATAGCTGATGGGCTGAAGCCCTAATTCACGCAAGGTCGTAGCGCCTAGCGGCCGGGCTAGCGGTCGCTAGCTCGGCCTATAGCTTTGAGATAGAAGCTTTTGGCTGAACTGCTGCCACACCGCGACCGCTAGGGTGGTCGCTAGCTTCGATCGCACGCGCGATCATTGCTTGCCCGCTCTCTCGCGTCCGAACTTCGAATTACGATTCGTTTGCGCCTATGGACTTCTATCGAGATACTCTTTAACATTGTAAACTTTTGACATCCATAATTGTCATATCCATTTCATCATCTTTGGTTACTTCTTTACCTTGTGCATCGATTATCACCTGAAAACCTACAAAACACCAAAGAGGAACCCCAAGAGCAGTATCTTCTCAAAATGGCTAAAAGCATAATATCAACTATATAAACGCACTTAAACTGATCTAAATTCATCATAATATATCATTATTAAACTAGTAAAAAGTGCATTTATCAACAAGCTTATGGTAAGATTTTGCACGACATTGATCTTTGAGTGTATACACGTCCTGAATTTTCTTCTGAGCTTGAGTGTACATTATATTATACACATGCCTTTGAGAGGGTTGAATTAAATAGGATTTTTCTCTTAATTGTTATACATTGTCGAGTTGACTAATATCGTCATGTGTACTGTTGTTTTTGAACTTTGTAAGATTTCTGAGGCCTGTTATAGCTACCACCTTTGCTAATGCTCGTTGATCTTTTGTTGAGTCTTTATTTTTGTTAGAGGACAAACAATGTTTTAAGTTTGGGGGTTTGATAAACGCGCTTTTTACTAGTTTAATAATGATATATTAGGATTAATTTAGATCAATTTAAGTGCGTTTATATAGTTGATATTATGTTTTTAGCTATTTTGAGAAGATACTGCTCTTGGTGTTCCTTTTTGGTGTTTTGTAGGCTTTTCAGGTGATAATCGATGCATAAGGCAAAGAAGTAACCAAAGATTAAAAGGAACATAAGGCTAGCGACCAC
This sequence comes from Salvia rosmarinus, assembly GCA_036937905.1. Lineage (NCBI taxonomy): Eukaryota > Viridiplantae > Streptophyta > Magnoliopsida > Lamiales > Lamiaceae > Salvia > Salvia rosmarinus. The sequence goes on from JAODLM010000297.1 coordinate 20,623, forward strand.
CCTAGCGGTCTCTACCGGCATGAAGTTCCTCCCAAAGTCTCTCAGATCACGTTTAGTGACCGACCTAGCAATTGCTAGGCTGACCGCTAGGCGTAGCGGACTGACGAGAATTAGGGCTTCGGCCCATCATCTATAAATACTCCGGACCATCCATTGGCGCCTCCATCTCGTTTTTAGCCGATTTTGCACTCATATTCTTCAGTTTTTGTTCTAGCTTTAGATTTTATTCTTCCAGACTTTAGATTTTTGCAATTCTATTTTCCATTCACGTATTGTAATCGCATTGGAGCTATTCATCCGAAGGATTTTAGATTTTCAACTTTCTACTCGGGTTTGGATTCAAACACCACAATTGTTCTTCAGAGACTCCATTACGGGTTTTATCATTACAATTTTTTATTTTTATTTTAATTTCGCCTTTATTTCAATTTCTATGTCTAGCTAATTTCATGTTCTAATCTTGTGTTGTATGATTTTTCCTAAGTGTGGTAATTCTCGTTATTTTCTATTTACCTTCCAAATATTGATTTGTGATTCATGGAGTCAATCTTATATGTTAATTTCGATCAACTTTAATGCATATCTAGTTGCCAATTGAATACTTAATGCTTTAATTGTCAATCGATCTCAATGCACAATAAGGGTAAGCCTTGAGTCGTGGCGAGATAGGAACATCCATAGGAAGCATATTCTTTGTGATCTATTCGAGTTACTAATTTTCACCTCGAGACGCAATAAAGAATAGGTAAATTAGTAATCCACAACCATAATTATCGAATCGAAATTTATGGTTACTTATGTGATCTTTCATCTTTGATGGATTAAAATTGGTTAATAGGGACCAGATAAACACACGTTTTGGTAGAATTATTACATCCCTGGGTTAGTCTCTTTGTCTATTCGATTTTTATTATTATTTCGTCCTGATTCACTTGACTTTGAATTATATATTTGAAGTCCCTAAACTCTTTTCAACCAAATCGTTTGCTTGGATAATAATAAAGAATTATTTAGTTAGCTTCTATAATTTTGCGTTACAATCTATGTGTATACGATACTCGACTTACCTATCTACTAGCATGTTTTCGTGTTAGAAAATAGGCTGATCACATATATATGTCCCTTTATCTCATATATAAGTTAGATCATACAGTATGTAGAAGATCACAGAAGTTTGTATGATTGGTCGCTTAATGAGATATAAAAGATCACACCGAGACAACTTGTGGACGAGTTGTCAGATAGTCATGTATAGATAAGTGACTCGACTTTGTTGTTTTGTCTATACCGGTATGTCTCCGACGTATTGACGGATCACAATGAGATGAGTTTTTCTATCCGACCTCCGTGAAGAACCTAGATCTCGGTGACTTTACGTTAAGATCTAAACCTCGATAAGGTTTTAGGTGAGTATGAGTTGACGACCCTCACTTCGACTTGTTACAAGTGAGGTTACATGAGATAATTCAATATTCTCCGCATCTTAGGTGGTGACAAGTGTTTGTATGTCATGCTAGTTACCCAGACGAGTCACCGTATCCGCTAGGATGATGACGCCCCTTAAGGAGCTTAAAAGGTTTATTGTACTAAACCCAGAGGTTGAGTTATCTCAAGTACAATAATAAGGTCGAGTGGTACTACTTAAGAATTAAAGAGATTAATTATTTTAAGTAGTCGTAACGCTATAAATAATTAATGGACGCGCGATATCTTAAATACGGGATTCGTGAAATCTAAGTGCAAGCCCGACTCAACTTCAGAAATAAAGGGGGTAAGTCAATATTTATTTTCTAGTGGCATGAATAAATATTTATGAATTAATTTATGTTCTAGGCTGAACATAACAAAATTAATTTATTTGAGGCACATCTTTATTTCTTGCATTTGATCATTGGGCTGGCCTATCAAGGCCTGCAGCTGCTGAAAATTTCGTCCCTCATATAGAGTCCCATCGACTCGCTCGATTCTCTCTATCTGAAATAATATGATTATATTTATTAGATGTACAGAGATCCTATCCATATAGGTTTCTAGGTTTGCATTATAAATATAAGGTGGGAGAAAATCAGAAAAAAACTAATGCTAAGAGATTTCGAAAATTATATTGTGCCATTGTGATTTTCGAGATTTCCAAGTGTGAGGAAGAAGGTGAATATTGCAGTACTCTCCATAGATTGCTCTCACTCAGCATTGGAGTTTTGACGAACGGGATACATTTCAGAAGATCAAAGCACTAGTCTTGATCCTCTTTTCACCCGATAATTTCACAGTGAACACGAGAAAACACCAATGTGTTGCAATTAATTATATAAGTGCATGCTAGATATATAATTAATGTATAGTGAATTAAACATCCAAGATAGATCATCGAGAGAGGGTTAAAATCAGATTTCCCTACATATTCATCTTCTCGTTTTCTCTTTTTCCTTTTTTCACTTCTAGATAGATATTTTTTTGGCAACATATTATAATTGGTTATTGATATAACAAACAATCAAGTAGCATAAAGAAACATATTAAAAGAACAATAGCACCTCGAACTTGAAAACTATAGGATCTGAGATTACTTAATTAGTTAATGGATTCCAAAACCGGGAAGAGAAATAGATAAAATTAGTGCTATTTTCTACTGTTTACACACTAATTTAATAAGATAAAATCTAACCAATAATTTTTTTTAGAAAAGTTCTAGTCACATATTAATGTTTGAGAACTTCCACTACTATTAAAACAAAGTCTGCCTATTATAATTTGAATATAATATATATATATATATATATAATTTTAAAGAGAGTACATATAATATATTACAACTATTTTTTTTATATTGGACAAATATTAAAAAGAATTCGCTTGATGCTTTCTGAAACCATATAGGAGCAGCAACAAACACTAAATTCTAATTTAATAAGATTAAAATAGGAGCAACAATAATAAGAGGATGTATTACAAGTATATTTTTGGTTGATTATATCATAGTTTATTTTGGGCTTGTAAAAAGAGATGTATTTGGATTTAAATAAACTTAAATCTTTAAACATAATTAATTTTTTAAGACCCAATATATATATATATATATATATATATATATATATAGTATGCAGGTATAAAAGTTTTACTGAAATGGTGGGTCTCTGGCCGCCTACGCTGGTTCACCTTCATGGGCGGCCCTGATGGAAAGCACACTAGGTTCTCGCCACTCTATTTTCAGTTTGTTGCCTTTAGAATGAAGAGAAAAAAAAAAGGAGGAAAAGGAAGAAAGTGTGCAGTTCTTGATCTCGTGGTTTGTTGATAAAAGTAGTTTCTGTTTTGTTATAGACTAACTCATGTTTGCTTGGAGTGTATTGTATGCAGATTAACTATTCATACTGTGTTGGTGCTTTGTTGGATTTTTGGTGCAAGTTGGGTATGTTCAGTTTGGCTTCTTAAAATGCCGACGAGTAGCAATTTGGGATGTACCACTATTAAATTTTATTTATTCATTTTTAAAAAGATAATATGTACATTGAAGTTTTTGCCTTTTAGTATTATTTTATATATTAATAGGATTGATTATATTTAATTAGTATTTAATAATTACTTTTTAATATCTCCAATTTTCAGCAGTCATATAGCTATTTTGGATAATAAAAGCTTTAAAGTGATAGATTAAAAAATATGTGTTTCTAGCTATTAATTTTAGGATTAATTATAGTTTATGGCCTCAACTTTCAGTACTTTTCAATTTATGGCATCAACTTTGAAGTTTTTCTAAAATGTCATAAACTTTGAGAAATATACTAACTTATGGCTCGAAAATATTTTTCGGCACTGGAATGCTGACTAGGACGATAACTAGCTTGAAATGGATTTTTATTTTTCACATGTACATGAAACGATGACGTTTTGATTTTCTAGGTTAATTATAGTTTATGGCCTTAACTTTCAGCGTTTTTCTGCTTATGGCCTCAACTTTCAAAGTTTATGCCCAATTTTTTTTTCCAATACCGGAACACTGATTAGGACGGCAAAATAAATTGAGATGGATTTTTTTTTCCACTTATACATTTGAAATGATATCGTTTTGACCTAAGGTTTGGAGGAGTTATTCGACTTCGACGTTTTGAATAAGAGGAAGACGACGTCGCCTGTGAGCTGAACGATGATGGATTGATATTGGATCTGAAGACGGAGCGAGATTTTTTTTGTTTAATTGCTATGCCTGTAGGATTTTGGTGAGCTTCATGGTAGAGTAAATCAAAAAAAAAAAAATCTAGCTCCGTCTCCAGATCCAATATCAATCCATCGCTGTTCACCAGAGGTGACGCCTTCTTCCTCTTATTCAAGACGTCGGCGTAACCACCTTCAAGCCGCACCCCAAAATGACATCGTTTCGAATGTATAAGTGGAAAAAAAAATCACCTCAATTTATGTTGTCGTCCTAGTCAGCGTTATGGTGCTGGAAAAAGATTCGAGCCATAAGTTAGTACGTTTTTCAAAGTTCAGAATATTATAGAAAAACTTGAAAGTTGAGACCATAAACTGAAAAAACTTGAAAGTTGAGGTCAAAAACTGAAAAACGTTGAAAGTTGAGGTCATAAACTATAATTAACCGAGAAGGCTAAAACATCGTCATTTCATGTACATGTGGAAAATAAAAATCCACTTCAAATTAATTATCGTTCTAGTCAGCATTCCAGTATCAGAAAATATTTTCGGACCATAAGTTAGTACAGTTCTCAAAGTTCAGGACATTTTTTAGAAAAACTTGAAAGTTGAGGCCATAGATCGAAAAACACTGAAAGTTCAGATCATAAACTATAACTAATCCTTAATTTTATGATGAATGGATTAATTAAAATGATATTCATTAAAAAAAAAAATCAATGTTGGCAATCACTAAAGATAATTATAAATCTTATTGAGTATGATCATCCACAAGTACCAATTGGAAAAATTAAAATTTTAAATTCCATAAATTGAAGCCGAATTGTGAAGGAATAGAAAAGGGCAGGGGCTATTTCTTGCAGGTAAGCCAAATTCCTTTAAATAAAAAGATAGACAGCACATGTGTGATACTTCGTAAAATTTCTTAAATTTACATGATATATGTTTTTGAATATGAATTATTTTCATGTGATTATGATCTTATAAAATTGAATTTTTATGCTTTACAGGTTGTTCGGCTTAGAGCGAGGATGCGCTCTAGCAAATGTAAAATTTAATAAATGAGTTTTAAATTCTAGTAATTATAATTATGAATTTAACATGAAAGTTTAATTTTTTAGAAAGTTTTAAATATTTATTAACAAGAAATAATATAAATGAAGAAATTATAAAAGTTAATTATTATACATTAGTATAATAAATTGTGTAGAGATAATAAATGAAATAAATATACATATATGTATATAAGTGTAGGAAATATGTGGAAGAGTGTAGAAATGTGTGGAAGAGTGTAGAAATGTATGGAAGAGTGTAGAAAATACACCTATGTGTGTATATATATATATATATATATATATATATATATATATATATATATATATAGGATTGGATCCAGTGAGAACTCATCTTTTTGAGAACTTGAGAACTATGCATGCACGATAAAGTTGATGAATAAAATCTATAAAGTTGTGCTCAATGAAAATATTCTAAAATTGTTGCACAACAAAATAATTTTAGAAGTTTTGTTATGCACAACTTATACCGCTTTGTGATCATCTTCAACGCCTTATGCATTGCTCATGAAAAAGATATTTCTCATTCGATCCACTCCATATATATATATATATATATATATATATATATATATATATATATATATATATAAAAAATGTAAATCAATATAAATTAATAAACCTCCTTACTATTCACATTAATCAAATTTCTCTCCTTCTTCTCTCTCATTTTTGAAATTTATACACACACACACTTCACCATTTTTCATCCTAAACACCAAGATTAAGGTATTAAATCATTCCTAGTTAATTATATATCTTATTTTAGAGGTATAATATCACTTATTTCATGTTTATGTGCATAAATATTTACAAGTTATTATCAAGAAATTTTAGTTGTGAAGTTCAAATTTATTGTTCTATTTTGATGATTATTCATATGTTTATAGGTTAATCTATGTTTAGAAGTTAATATTATGCATAAATGAGGGTTTAATTATGAAATATATGTGATTTGAGAAATAGAATTAAACCCTAAGTTTGAATTTTTAAATGATTTTGTATCATGCTTGTATTATATTTATAATTATATGTTTGATTAATGTATTTAAGCATATATTAAGTAAGAAAAATCGATTAAAATTTAGTGTATATTTTTTTCTAATTTTTGAAAATTATGAGGTTGTAGGCTATTATGATTTTGATTTTTTTTTTTTCAAATAACATGATATATAAGCTTTGGGATGTAAATTAAGCATAATATAATTTATTTGGAATTTTCTAAATATATGTGAAAATTGAAAAAGATTAGTTTATGTTTTAATGGAAATATTTATGTTTAGCTTTAGATTAATTAAAATTAAAAATAGAATGATGATTATGTATAAAATGGAGCTTTAATGAGCAAGTTATATATTAGTTTGAATTAAGTAAGGAATTATTTATCATTTTCATTAATTTAGGTTGAATAGCACTTAATGAAATTAAGCTTAGATGATTAATATAAATATATTTATGATGTATAATTGTATATTTAAGCATATGAAATTTAAATGAAAGCTAAGAATTAAAGTTGGTTGTGAGTTCTTATTTTTACAAAAATATTAACTATTAAGAAGTTATGTAAAAAAGATTATGTTTGATTTAATGTTTAAGAATAAATCTTTAGTTATTAAAAATACTAAGTTGCAAGTATTTTAAAGTGCTAGGTGGGGTGACATCCGGAGCTCGAGGACGGACAACCGAGTAAGAGCTAAAGAGTATTATTTGAAACATCTATACAAGGTGGGGTTTACTCTATCTGTAAGTATGTTGCACGGTTATAATCATTGTTGTGTTTTGTTTCATACATACGAGCTAACGAGACAAACCCACAAGGGGTCGAGGTCAAGTGCCTTAATGAAGACTTATGAGGCTACCAACGTTAATGAAGTACCATCGAGGAGACTCATAAGGGTTCAATATATACGCCCACGGGATATAATGAAGCACCTCGAGGAGGCGAGACAAGTCTCGCTATCTAATGAGATAAATAATGAGTAACCCGCAAGGGTAACTACTAATGAGTTGTTCATTATGTTGCGTGGTATTACACAATCGATTATAATCACATAAACAGATTTCATCGAGATGCTCGCACGCTCACATACCCTACTGATGTTTTGTGTTATGGGCTAAGGAGGTCGATAGTTGATGCAATTCGGAGAGACCCACATACCCATTCTTACTGTACATCGTTTTATATTTGTGAATATGTACTTACTATAATAGTACATCAATGTGTTTGAATATAAACTTAAGTGGTTTTTGGTTAAGATAAATGTTTAAATGATGTATGAATATTTTGATATATATATGTATATATGTATATATATATATATGTGTGTGTGTGTGTGTGATGAGGGCTATGACCCCTTTTGCTATTGTTTTGCTGTTGTTGTGGCTTTGTTGCTGTTGTTGTACATGTTGGCTTATATACGTATATAAGGTATATGCTGTCCGTTTGTCTAATTTTATAACCTCCGCTACTTAAATATAATTATTAGAATCATTATTATTTTATAATTATTAAGGTTATAAATATTTTAGTAATATCCCTATTATAAGAATGAGGGCGTTACAAGATGGCTATTGGCAATATGCAATATAGATAGCTTTATTGCCAAAGTAATCTTATCAATAAAAGATCACGAGTTTAAATTTGCTGACGAGTTAAGTCGAGCTTAAAAGACTTTGAATTAACAACTCACCAAATTATAATCAAATCACTAATTGAGCAAAAATATTTTTCAATGAACCAAAATCTATTTACCAGGTCAGATTATAAATTGAAACCATGTAATCATTTTTTTAGCATATGAGAATTATTTAGGCCATCCCAACCATACGCCAAATTCCAAATGCAGAAGAAATCTGCCCAATCATACCGCATCCCCAAACTCAAAATGCAAAGAATGTGATGGATTTGAACAAGAGAAAGCAAAATTATGCTTTCTACTGCTCACAAAACGCAAAAGATCAAATATTGCAAATCGATCCTATATTTTGTAGAAATTGAAGAAGAAGAAGAAGAAGAAGAAGAAGAAGAAGAAGAAGAAGCAAACTTTAGAGTGAAGAGGGGAACAGTAGTAAACCCAATGATGTAAAATGGAGGAGTGTTTAGTTTATTTTAAACAAAGTGATTGGTCATGTTTAGTCTAGCTCAGAACAAAGAAATCTTGGTGCTGTTTAGTTTAATTTTAAACAAAGTGATTGGTTGGTTTAGTTTAACTCTTAAATACCGTAATTTTCTCTTATTTAATAAATAATAAATTTTGCATATTATTTATTTGTTTATTTATTAATAATCAAGTTTTGATTATTAATAAATATATTTATATAAAATTAGTAATTAAATTTTTGTACTAGTATGTAATTCAAGAAAATATATAGGTATGATCAGAAAAGAAAAATGTAGTGTGAAGAAATATACGTTAATATTCTTTCGAAATAATTGATATAAATGGTTGGAAACGAATTCTCGTTTGATGTGATATATACCAGAAACGAGTTTGAGCTGAGTAAACTGTTGAAGATGGCCTTAAATGATACATCAACACAACATGCACAATACTTCATTAGCTATCCATTTCCCAACCTAATTAAACTCAAACATGAAAATAATACGATGGTTTCAAACTACACATATCAATAATATATCACTTTATCAAATGTGCTCCTCATTTATAATCTCAAAGATAAAATTTAAATAAATACAGAATAATTAATATTACCAAAAAGATATAATATAATTTTGGCATCCATCATCTTCCCCTCAATAGAGCTTTCTCAGCAGTCTCCACCTCTTCCAAGATCCTCTGCTTCCTCTTCACCGGAATAAGCGCCGTCGGCCCGAAGCTGACATAATGGCCCGAAACCGCGTTGAGGGCCGAGTACATGTCGCGGAACGAGGCCCGGCCCAGCAGCGCCTTCTCCCTCCGGTACTTGGCCACCCACGAGTTGGATGTATCCCGCAGCTCCGCCACCGCCGTCGCGATGTTGGGGTCGGTCTTGTCCAAGGTAATGGTGATCCGCACCTTGTTGATCACCTCCTCCGTCTCCTTCACGTACTCCTCGTCGGAGGCGGCCAATGCCGGCACCACGGCGGCGGGCGTCAGGAATAGGGCGATAGCTGACAGAGAGAGAAAGTTGCGGCGGCACGCAACGGCGGTGGAAGCAGTGAGGTTGGCGGCGGTAGCAGAGGCGGCGGTGGTTCGTGATCGGGTTCGGGTTAGGGGTTTGGCGGTGGCGGTGGCGGTGGCGGTGGCGGCGGCGTTGGTGGGGTGATTAGGGAAGCCATGGGGATGCGTGTAGAGAGAGAGAAGTTTGGTTTGAGTGAGAGAAGATGTGATATGGGTTTGGTCAATTGCCACGTCGGGTTATCGTCTTATCTCGTAATTTGTTTTCGGATGAGGAGTGATCCAATGACATTTTGCTGTTGAATGACATGTCGTCAGCAGATCCAACAAAATGCTAACGCATAACCACAAAAATGATCTATGCTAAAGAAAATTATCATTTATTTTTATATTATAATTTAAAAATATTATTTATATTAAAAATTATCATTTATATTAAAAAAATATCATTAAGTAATCAGATTTTACAGTACAAGTACAAGAAGTTATCGTGTCTTTTTGTTCTTAACGTGTCTGCTTTCTAACCCGGGGACACAAAACTATACATATATAAGAACATCCGTATAGCAGACCATCCTATAAGTAAAAATATGTTCCTGAAAAGGAAGGGTGAAAATATAGAACTTGTTAGTATTAAATTTTTGGGCTGGATTATAAATTGGAAAAGCCCAGAGCGAGTTTCGGGCCTGAATTTACCCTTAAATATATGTATGGGTTTATTATAGCTAAGAGAGATTCTATACATAATCAAATTTTACTCAATATAGTCCTCTACTTAAAAATAATAAAATAATATTAATAAATAGACTATATTATCCCTACAACCCCTCTTAAATTTCTAATACAATAATAATTTCATTTAACCCTTATTATAAATAACGTATAGCTGCCCGTTAATAATATGAAAATAAAGCATATATAACCCCATTATAATCTGAAGATAAAGCACGTTAGCAGCAGATAATTAAACTCTAAAAAGAAAATTAATCGCACTTATACAACCCCAACTCAAAGATAATGAGAAGCACAGTGAAGAACGAAATCAACACCAATACATGAAAGAACAAAATCCAACATCAAGCTCCAATAACCCTTTCCCTTATTTATGAGTTCTCTTATGCAAAAAATTGAATGAGAGTTTTGAAAACGAAGATAATATGTCAGACGTAGTGACGCCAACGCCGAAGCTTTACCCGCACTGTAACCAATAACAAATAATTGCTCGATTCTGTAACCGACCTATTAGACACCTGATTCGACCGACCCCACCATCAACTAGGGTCTTAAGCGTCCTGATCTTAGCGCTCAAACCGAATCGAATTGAAACTGCTGCTTATAATTTAATGAGTTATGAGTGTTTTCAATCAATATGATAAATTAGCTCATCGACAAGTTCTATTTAAACTTAGACTTGTCAATGACGGGTTTTATTCGGACCGTAACCACTAAATAAGATTGGTTCCGGTTCGAATCGTAACCAGATCAGCACCGACCGACCATCAAGCTATGGATCTAAACGGTCCTGTCTAAAGCGGTCTCAAACCAAATCGAACCGCTGCTTTAAAATTTAATGGGTTTGAATGGTTCGTATCGATTCGGATAAAACTTATCCATTGATATGGCTTGTTGCAGGTATGTGTAATCCTTTCATGGCCTACAACAATGAATGTTGGTTTGGAAGACTCAAAATTCATGTCACATAGCCTTAAGGCTGCAACATGTATATATACAACAAAATTCGAGCAAAATTAGCTATATACCGTTACCGAAGAATCACGACCAAACGTGGCCCTCATCCTTCTGCGCTCTTTAGTTTGCAGAGCATGATGGGCATGTTGTGCCCGAATCTCCAGTAATTTAACTTTTGCATCGACAAACGGTGCATCAGACTTTGCAGCCATCAATTGCTAGGACAAAATTTACAAGTTATTATTAACTCCTTTAATTATTAAAATCAATTGTATGGGTCTCAGATTAACTACTTTTTTTGGTCATTAAATATAGAAATTTTAAAGGTCACACACGGTGACTCGAACCCAGACTTTGACTTCGCAGATTAACCACTCTACCACTGCGCCAACACACACCTCGGATTAACTACTTTTACACGGTCCATCGCCCAAATTGAAGCTAAGGTATCTTTGCATTCCCGACAAAATGTAAACGTTGGTTATATATGTCCATGATTAGAGCTTTATTTACCAAAGCGACATCAAGAATTAAACTTGAGAAATCATTCACTAACACAGGTGGAGATTTTATTTTGACTAGCCAGGTTGAAGAGCCAAATCTCACAAATCAATAGAGGAGAGAAAAGTTGTAACGCCCCCATTCTCGTAATGTAGACATTACTAAAATCTTTATTTCTTTAACAATTATAGAATAATAATAATATTGGTAATTATATATATACAAGCAGCGAAGGTAAAAATTCGACGAACGGACGGCAATACCCTGTAAATGCGTATATGCCAACCTGAAACAACACCAACAAAGCAACAACAACTATGACAACAACAATAACAACTAGGGACATAGCCCTCAACAAAATATATATATGTATATATAAGTACTAATTAAACGTCATTGCGTTTCAAACATAGTTTTTCATCAAAACCGCTAAGTTTGTTCTTAAACACGCCGAGTACTAGTTTAGTTTGAAACATATTTACATAAAATATGATCCCGAGAGAATGTATGTGGAGCTCATTCTCACAAGATCAACCACCAACTTCTCACCGCATAACATATATCAAAATAGGATCCGAGCATGCGAACATACTCAATGGGAATACATCGCAAGCAATTATAACCAATCGCGAATGCACACAACATAATGAACTCTTCTTTATCGCCACTCTTACGGGTACTCATTATTTATCGCGTTGGGTAGCCCTCGGGGCCTCCCTCGAGGGTAAATCTTTAACATTGAGCCCTCAGGGCCTCCTCGAGTGTAGATCGCTACACCAGGTCCCACCTCCCGAGGGTAGATCGCCACACTGCACCCCTTGGGGCCTCCCCAGGTAGATTGCTACACTAGGCTCGGCCTTCGAGGGTACTTTTTAACATTTTAGCTCACATGCATGCACAAAACACAACAATGATTATAACCATACAACGACTTACAGATAGAGTAAACCCCACCTCGTGTAGACGCTTTCAAAATAAAGCTCTTGCTTGGTTGTTCGTCCTCGAGCTTCGGATGTCGCGCCACCCAGCACTTTAACATTACTTTTAACTAAGTTTCATATGTCCAAATAATTTTATAAGACTCATCAACACGTATAAATCATTTACTTTTAACCAAAAATCAACAATAGCTTATGTACACAACCTATGTCTAACGTGAAAATTTGCACAAGATGTCGTCTATCTTAGACGAACCTTTATATATGCTTAACTATCATCAAAGATCACAAATCAATCATAAAAACTTAAATATCAAAGCTTTAGCATTGAAAGCCCTAATTCGACGTCAAACTAAAATTTTTCAAATTTTGAATACGTCGGCCGAAAAATCCGAATAAATCATTTTAAGCTTTATTCATAGCATAGAATCCAAATATGAAGTCAAAATGATTAAATAAAATCAAAAATCCAACATTACATGGGCTAGGGTTTTCGGCCAAAAAGGGGACTTTGGATAAGTTCGATTTCAAACGTTTTTCTTGCTCAAAACATATTTATATCAATCCAACAACACCTATATGAACAAATATCAAGCATATAAACAATATAAATTCAAGATCAAGACCTCCAAAATTTCTAAATTCACCAAATTCCAAAGAATGCACATATGTTCAAAATTTCAACGTTAAACAACTTATCGGCAATTAACTTAACATAAGATCAAGAAATAATCAAACAACAACACATCCTATTCATAATTCACAAAATGACCAAAAATACATCATGTAAATAAGTTCATGTTTTTCAAACCATAGACAGGTTCTAGAGATTTAATTATACCTGAATTCGAAGACCGATCGAAAATTTAACGGTTGGATCTTGAAATATTTGAGGTTGAAATTTTTGAAAATTTTATTGTGTGAAGTGTGTGTGAAGCACGAAATTTTTGAAGAAAAATGATAAGGATGATGAATAGTAGCTATTTATAAACATATCCACAAATTTTCTTTTCATTTTTCAATTAATTTAATATGGTGATTAATCACCACAAATCTAAAGAAATCTTCACAAATCTAGAGAATTCTATAATTCTCTACACACTTAGGGCAAAATTACATATATATACATGTATATCCATTTTATTACTTCTTCACAAATGCATAACAAATAAACGTTTTAACAAATATCCATTTTACTCTAATGCATAACAAATAAATGTTTTAATTGATTCTTATATTCAAATCACTCAATATCATTAATTAATCACCAATGCATAAAAATTAAACTTTCATGCTAAATTCATAATTATAATTTACTAAGACATTAAAACTTATAATATCAAACTTTACATTTTCGCTAGTATGATCCTCGCCTCGGTCGAACAACCTGTAAAAACTTTCAAAACTCAAATTTTATTAGTTCACAATTTAAAGAAAAATAATTCATTCTTAAAATATAGATATATATTTATAAATATATATATATATATATATATATATATATATATATATATATATATATATATCATACATCTTTAAGAAAATTTCTGGTATTACAAAAGTCATAAGAAGATTCAAGGCATAACAATTTTGAAAGGTGTGGTTTCAATATCTTTCTAAATATATTGAAAAAGAAGGAGCTAAAGTGATATTTGGTGATAACTCAATCGGTAACATTGAAATCTATAGTGTTAATTATGTTATTGGTTTGAAGCATAATTTCGTATCTGTTAGCCAATTTTGTGATAACGATTTTGTGGTCAAAGTCAAAAAGAATATATTCATAATTAAGAACAGCTCAAAGAAGATCGTGCTGAGAGGAACAAGACATGAGAATTTATATGTTGCATCATGGGAAGACTACTCACTTGAAACTTGTCTTGTATCAAAGACCTCTCTTGAAATAAACTGGTTGTGGCAGAGAAAGCTAAACCACTTGAACTTCAAAACTATCAACAAATTGGCAAAACATTCATTGGTTGATATACTGCCAAGTGTAGGATTTCACAAAGATCAAGTATGCGAAGCATGCCGGATGGGTAAACAGACTAAAGCGTCTTTCAAGAGCAAAACTACACCCTCTACTGATCAAGTATTACAACTGTTGTATATGGATCTTTTTGAACCAGTAACTCCAGTTAGTTATAACGATAGAAAATATATCTCATTGTTATTGATAATTATTCTAGATTTACATGGATTGTGTTTTTGTACAAGAAAAGTGAAATACTAGAGAAGCTATCTGCAGATCATCAAGAGGTTCAAGATCGAAAATGATTGAAATAACCACCATTAGATCGGATCGAGGAATATAATTCTTAAATGTTGTAATCCGCAAGTATTGTGAGAAGAAATGCATCACTATCAAATGTATGTCGCTCGAACGCCTCAATAAAATGGAGTAGTTGAAAGCAAAATCAAAACACTTAAAGAAGTAGCAAGAATGATGCTTGCTAGCTCAAAGCTACCTCCAAAATTCTGGACTGAAGCAATCAATACAGCATGCTACACCCAGACAAGATCATTCCTCATTTAACTACATGGGAAAACACCATACGAAATATGGAATAACATGTGTTCAACCTAAATTACACCTCTAAGTTCTCACAATAGTACGAGGTTTATGCAGGGCAGTAAGTTAACCAAAGTCGTATCTCTCGAGAAAGACTTAATAGAGTTTATGTTGTGTTATGAGGAAAGAAATAAATCTAAATCATAAACTTGGGTTTTTAAGATCGTGCTGGAAAGTAAAAATTAAGAGGAAAAACAATTAAAAGATTTCAGCTATAGAATTTAGAATCCAATAACAGTTGCAAAAGATTAATTCAAGTATTTGAGAAAGACTAGGGTATTAGGTTCTTCGCCTTAATTAATCAATTAATGCTCTGTCTACAAAATCTACCAACTCATGAAGTTCTCTACTATTCAATTCAAACACTAGACTCTCGTCTCCGTCTAGACTGTCATCTCCGTAGATTAAATCTAAATTACTAAATACCATGAACAAATAAATTATGAGACTCGTTTCCGGTAAAGTCTAACCCAATTTATCTATAAAGATGTAACGTGTTAATCTCTCGATCTCACCGAAGCATGAACAATTAAATGATGACCAATCACTCAAAAACAAGCAATATAATTCAATTGGAACATGCAATCCTTGCAAATAATTAATCAACCAATTTGAATCACAAAACTTAGATTAAGAATTTAGTTCATGTTCATCTCACGGATCAAGCAAAGAAAATTGATAATCATCATCAAATCAAAACTCCAATGGAATAGAGGTAATAATTTTATAATTTCAAGGTTGATGTTGAATTCCTTAAATCCCAAATGTTCTTGAATCGCAAATTAACAAAAGAAATAGCAAAACCAAGTTTTCTAGAGAGAAAACATGGCGCTAAGAAATAATTTATGAACCAGGTTTTCTCGCGTGTTGGACCGGTATTTATAGCTTCGTAATTAACACACAGCCGCCGGGCCTGCTCTCTGCTTAGCAAAATTGGCACACCCAGCCCAGCCATCCCATCCGGCCGGGTGCTATCCCTGAATGTGTGCTTTCTTTGTGGCCCAGTGTCGGCATCGTGTCCGACCGGGCCTCTTTTCGTCCATTTCGAACGATATACCCAGCACCGGGTTCACCGACTCCGGCGCTGAGGTGTGTTCTTTGTCTTGCCCATGAAGTCGTACCCAGCATCGGCTTCGTCAAGTCCGACGCTGAGGTGTGTTCTCTGTCTCTCCCACAAAATCGCACCCAACACCAGCTCCATCAAGTCCCGTACTGGGGTACGTGTAATAATCCATACTCCTATAACAGAGTTTAGCTCTTGGCTAAGAGCTTATAAGAAGGACATTGCATCCTTAAAAAAGAGTTGTTTAAGCTAGAAGCTTTTATGTTAAGCTTTGAGATAGAATCTGAGATAGATTAAAGATAGAATATGAGATAGAGCCTGAGATATAATTTGAGATAAGATTCTTAAGCCTTGATTAGCATAAGAAGATTTAGATTTCAAGATTCTTGATATGATAGATATGTGTTCATAGAAGTCTTGAGTCCAGAGTTATAGAATTTCAGAGTTTTTGCTCTTTTTGATATCTGTGTTTGCTGAATAAACCCGGTTCAAAAGCAGAATATCCAAAATGAGTTTTGAGATCAAAAATACTTTTAATAATTAAATTTTGGTGTTTATAATCCAGTATTGTGTTTTAAAAGCAGAATAGCAAGTTGAGAGCGATTTATCAGAAGCTGGGTTTTGAAATAAGAACAACATGAATTTCCGAACCAGATATATTTATCTGTTAATTATGGCTCCAATAATTTATAAATATGTGTTTAAATGTTATTTAAAGAATTATGAGCTATTTCTCAGTATTTTTGAGTTGTTTGAGCAAAAGAGCGTAAGAAAAAGTGTGAGAACAGTGTACCAGATATTTTACTATTTAAGCATGATTACACTGCACTATTTACTATTCACTTTCTCTTCTTTTTTGGAACAACTGAAACAAACACACACACACACACACACACACTCCTTTTTTGAACATGTCAAGTTTATTTCTAGCAAGACTAACCGCTGAAATCACGATCTGCCTTTGTATTAAGATAGATCTTCATCTTTAGAACGATTCACGGCTTGAAAAATCGAAAATATGAAATTTTGGAAGCTCCATATTTTCGGTCCTCTTGAGATTTTTGAAGAAGCATGTTTTGTTCAATTATCTCTTGATATTATGTTAGATCCATCGCCACGAGTTGTTTAATGTTTTATTTTCGAGCATATGTTCATTCTTCGAATTTTGATATTTTAAAATTTTTTGGAGGCCTTGATCTTGAATGTATGATATTTATATGCTTGATTTTCCTTCATATATGTGTTGTTGGGTAGATATAACATGTTTTGAGCAAGAAAAACAATTGAAATCGAACCTATGTTGAAACCCCCATTTGGCCGAAACCTATAGCCCATGTAATGTTGGATTTTTGATTTTATTTGATCATTTTGACTTCATATTTGGATTCTGTGATATCAATAATGCTTAAAATGATTTATTCAGATTTTTCAGCCGAAATATTCAAAAGTTGAAATTTGTTAGTTTGACGTCAAATTGGGTTTTCAATGTTAAAGCTTTGATCCTTGAGCTTTGATGGTTGATTGATGATATTTAATGATAGTTGAGCATGTATAGAGGTTTGTTTATGTTAGATTACATCTCACGTGATTTTTCACGTTGGTCATAAGCTATGTTTGTAAGGAGTTGTTGGTTTTTGGTTAAGATTAGATGGTTTAAGCATGTTGTCGAGTCTTCTATGCTTGTTTAGTCATATGAGGCTTAGTTAAGTCCTGTTATAGGTTTAGATGTTAGAGGATGCAATGGCCCAAGTGTTTATAGACCATAGAGTCTTGAATATCAAGAAGTTATAGTCGTGTTGACGTGTAGATAAGATAAAGAGTTTATCTTCTCGATTGGCTCTCGTATGCTTATATGCTACTCTATGTTGATTGAAGGACTAAGTGGAAAGAAGAAAGAGGTAAAGGATGAAAGTACACTCCACCCGAGTAATTGTTGTCAGGTGGGTAAAAATCTTCTCCAAAAATGTGAAATGATATGCTTTTGCATACAAAATGATATGATATGCATTTATATGAAAACTTGACCGACTTGCCGAGATTTTGAGCATGATGCATGTTGCCTATCTACGAGAGATGGACGACATCGGTCCTATGTCGGACGAGCCGCCAAGAAGGTTTATGTACACGAGGTGTTCGTGAGCTAGCGAAGTCACGGTCACAATGTTTAAGAAGGAGGCCTACTTCTCAACACAAGAGTGCGTAGATATGGTTGTTATGAATGCGATAAGTATCTACAGACGCATGTTAAATATTGCATCATAGATATATAAACATGAAAGCAAGTAAGTTTATTTAAGAAGCATGCACACGTTATTTTACTAAAACTCATGTGTGTTGCAAATGTTATGACAAGTCAATCTTATAACTCTAAGAGCAATGTTTCAAATGTTTTCGGCATATACCCACTGAGTACATCTTTGTACTCACGTCCTGCATATATTTCTAAATGTACAGGATGAGCACGAGAGGATGCTGGAATAGAATATTTTGCAAAGAAGATTCTCTAGATGTTTTATCTCATGATGATGTTGTTCAATTGTTGTTGTCATGTTTTGTTTGCCCAGAGTCTTATGTCATCATACATGATTCTCAACCACACTTCTTGTTGCCGAACTTTGGCCTTTACATGTTTTTGTGTTTTGATATGCCGAATTGATCTCAGTCCTGATGATAGACTTGATGTTGATTTTGTGTTCTCGACACTACTGTTATGATGTCGACTATGAACAAAGATTTATTTTTAATGTCATGGATTGTTTTTGTTGAATCCAATATTGTATATGTAATGCCTTGAAATTATTGGTAAATCATGCTTTTGAACCGTTGCTAAATCTTTATTGTGGCTAAAGCATGCTCGAATACTTATATTCTTTGTCATGTTTGTTTAACCTGTGGTAGTAGATTGTTGATGTTTGTCGTTATTTTTCTTTCGCTTTCCACCGTCGCGCCTAATTGCTTAACCAATTATTGTTAAGGATCGGGCACGACAAGACGCGTCGCTCACCGCTTATCATAAGAGACGCACCCAACGCCGGCTTCGTCGAGTCCGATGATGGGGTGCACTTTTTGTCTTCAAAGTTTCCAACATGCTCAAAACCTGTAAAAACCGAAAATTAACTTGATTCCAAAGAAAGATATCCCAAAATTATGAAGCTAGGTATCAAGTTAACAAAAACAATACAAGAAAAACATAACAAAAATATTCAAAATAACTCCTAGAAACTTAACTCTTTGCTTGTCCTGAAGCAAATTTTAGTTTCTTGAAAAGAATGGTAAAAATTGGAGCAAATGCATCAAGTTGAATCAATCTCATATTCTCATCCTCTCAATACATCTTTAGTAGTATAATTCTCAATACAATGATCTCATTCACCAATCCAAGCATGTGACTTACTATAGAACGACTATGCTTTGGCTCAAATATGTATTCAGCAATCAACATACAACTTATATGGTTCCCTTTCATATAATGCATTCCAAAGACATAATAAACAAAAATGTAAAACATGTGGAACTTAAAGTAGATTATAGGACACTAATCGTTAGGTGAAATCTTCAAGTTATAAACTCGAGTATCATAACGTAGTTTCCTATACCCATAACTTAGACTCTCCATTCGAGGGACAACACAAGCAAGAGGGGTAGAGCCCCTTATTCTACTTCAAGTCCACTTATTCATACTTCACATCCATATAATTTCATTTTCAACTTCTCTTTTTTTTTTTTTTTTTTTTAAATCAAACGGAATTATCACGCAAAAGGGTCCCATGTACGAAGTATACGACAACCGATCACACACATTTCCTAATTAACAGCTTCCTAATCATGTCCCACAGCTCAAATTGACAAACAAGTTTCACCATACTAAGAAATATATATACCAAGACATCTCGAAATTTAGATCACAACGGAATTAATCCAACTTAAACATAGATCTTCAATCACCACTTATTTCAAGAACATAAAATCCACTCTAGTCCAAAACAAAGGGCTAAGAACAAACACACAAAAATGAAAGACAAATGAAAACAGGATAAAACACACGGAATAAAACTAAAAAGCAAGTTCTTCATTGCAGATATGTATAAAGAAATGTAGATGTGACTTCCCTAAAAGCGTGGAACCGGAAACAACAGGGTTGAGGTACCAAAACATGACCTACCAAAGCAGCAAACAAAAGCATACAAAACAACACAACTCACAAAAAGGAATATGTACTGGGTGGGAAAAAATACAGAAAAATTGGTATACCGGACTTACCGTGCCGAAAAAATATCAAAAAATATCAAATTTGTGGTATACCGTAATTTTCGGTACGGTATGATACCGTACCGTTAATTTTCGATACGATAACGGTATCAATTTTTTGGATATCGTAGTATACCGATATATACCGTACCGCGGTATATATCGGTATATCGGTACATACCGGTATGTCGGTATATACCGGTATGTGGTACATACTGAAAAATTTGGTATAATTTTCGGTACGGTATACCGATATACCATACCAAAATATAATATTTATTTATTATATATAATTAGTATTAACTTAAAAAATATATATTAATTCATAATTAATGATAAATTATAAATTATATTACTATTGATAATTAAAATGAATAAGAACTTTTATACTTAATAAAATTATAATTATAAACTAAGTGGCATCTATGTTATATGACTAATTTACGATAAGTTTAAAATAATTATAACTTTTAAATGCACTTTTAAAAGTAAATAAATGGAGTAATATAAATTATAAAATATATTATGTTAAATAGTATATTCAATTTATAGTATAGTCTATATTACTATTAGATAATGCAAATAACTTATGTTTTAAATACATTCTAAACTTTTAATAACGAAGATATGATTTTTTTTTATTTTAATCAAATCTTAATATATACTTTTGTATATTATGATGCCAAATAAAAAAATAAGAATTAATTTGAAACTATAATATCAACATATATAATTATAACATTAAATATATAAGTACGAAGTTATATAGTTATATTTATATATCTATAATTATAATCAAGATATAAATTACGCCTAACTTATATAAATAATCTACAATGAGATAAGAATATTATAATTCATAAGTAGACTTTGAAAAATAAATGGATAAATATAATCAAATGATATTAAATATTATATTTAATTCATACATTGTATAGACGATATTATTAGTACGTAATGAAAATACTTATGTTTGATATATACTTTAAACTTTCAATAACTATATATGTATTTTATATTTTAATCAAACCTTAATATATATTTTCATGTATATTATAATATCAACATAGTTAGTCAATGACACTAGATTAGAATAATATAATATCATTATAGTTAGTTATAAAACTTGAGAAGTAATTACATGATTTACTAATTGTTTTATTTTAAATTAGAATATCAATATAGTTAATTATGCTAAAGTATATATAAATATAAAAGTACGAGTCACATAGTCATATCTATATACATATAATTATAATTAAGTAATATTTGATAATTTCGATAATTCCCGATAATTTCGGTAATTTTCGATAATTTCGGTAATTTTCGACAATTTTCGGTATACCAAAATCTGGTACGGTATGCCGTAAAATTTGGTACGAAAACGGTATAAAAATTTTTTATATCGTAATCTTCGGTATACCGACTTTCGGTATGTCGAACGGTTCGGTACGGTATCGGTATAAAATTTTTCATACCGTAATTTTTGGTACGATACTGACGATGAATTTTTTGGTATACGCATCAACCACCCCTACATATTCTCCAATAGTGATGATCATTATTGGTCAAGGCGATGGTGGAGAAGAAAGTGCCATAAAACATAGTCCATGCGTACATCGAGCCTCAAGAGCGGCTATGCGTTGGTTCCGCTTGATCATCCGTTGGTTTTACTCGTTCTAACGTTGGTTCTACTCATACCACATACGATTTTGCTCGCCAAGACGCCGATTCTCGCTCATCAAAGCATGCATATACACCTTATCGAAAATCGCCCAGCCGCCGACTAGCTCATTCCCGATTCGCTCCGCCCATATAAAGTGATAGCCATGCCTCGACGCATCTTGCCGATCAGAAAACTAGTACGTGATGCTCGATATCGCCTCAATTGGCTCCGCATCTTTAGATGCTCGGTATGCTAATCTTTCTCATCTTCGCGCATCCTCATTATCAAATGGAACCAAATCGCCAATTGGCACTTGTGAGGGCCCCGCACTTATGGATTGGGCTTCGCTAGCTACACATCTGATACCTCTCGACACAATTCCTCGATTGACGAGGAACAAGGTCAGTGGCATTGTAGGAAAATAGAGTGCCTCGAATCTCACTAAGATCAATCATCTTAGCACGGAAGAACTGTTGCCCTCTAACATGTTGTTCATCCTTATTGATGAGCCCGGCGACATGCTAATCCAAAGGATAATCCGCATAAGGTCACCGATATTTTACTCGACGTTGAATCACCGCAACTGATTCCAAATGAAGAATGTCGACGAAACCTTTGTCTTTTGGACCGTACATGTTAGCAAAAATATTTCAGCATTATTGACTTTATTGGCCTGCTCATTCCCAAACACATTGAATTGCATAAAAGTATTTGCCTCAAGGAGGAAGAATTCCGTCCGTTTTCTGGGTTTGGAAAAAGGTAAAGGATTCAATCTTTTTAAGAAATAAAGTTTTTGATCGGAATATTAACAAAACCAAAATACCCTTTACCCCTCTTAATTGAGATAAGATAGGAAATCTAATGCTTGAATTGAAGTAGGAATCATTTTGATTTCATCATATATATTGGAAATCTATTGCTTCGCCTCTTTGAGAATAAATAAGAATTCTGGTAGAGAATGGTCGGATTTCTTTTTTTATACTTCTTACTATTAGATAGTGTCCATAAATCTCATAATAATTTCCTAAAGATTCATAGTGAGTTATTTGAATTTGTAACTTCAACGAAATCGAATAGTTCGCTTCATTGGTATACTACTACATTAGACTAAATCGAACTGGTTGACTTTTCTTATTGATTCCCGTCAAAAAGGAACAATTGGAATAGAAAGCCCAGCAATCAATTTCGCCACATCACCCGTTTCTAACTAAGTGTCCACACCGTTTGAAGTCTAGACGCAGCATGATACCCTTTCTACCACTATGTTAATATAGAGATGGGTTTAAGTAATAAATTTGTGCACCATGGCCAACGCAACATCCTTGATAAACCCACTCGACATCCCTACCGATGACCATCCTAACAACTCTTGCCATGCCTCCCTGACATCAAATTAGGGTGGCAACTTACTAGCACCTAAGGTAGGAAATCCAATGCCTCCTTCATGATTTGAGGCGTCATAGTGTACTCTTTCTCAAATAGACAACATGTCAAGGTGTTTGCTTCATTGTCAACAAATATAGCAAGAAAATTCAATCATTAATGGGGAATGACCCGGTAAATCCATCATTGCATATTGTAAAAGTTCAAACTTCTTCAAGTATTTTTATAATTTTATCCTCAAGACCCAAACTTCTCATCAAATGCTAACTGAATTCACGTGGAGGTGTTATATCTTGCTGAAAGAATCGATGATAAAATCTACCTTCCATCGGGTTGTAGATAGGAAACATGGCCGAGTACATAATACTTATGTCCTCGTCTGGCTCATCCATAGAAACGTATCATCCTGAGGTTGACAACCTGCTGAGCTAGATCCGACACTTGTTTGGTGCGAACCATACTGAAGATGGATGAAAAGTAAAAAGGCAAGGGGTACAGCGCAGGACGGAACACTGGAGGTAGCGTGGGCTGGAATTAAAGAGTCAACTGAGGACGAGATGCGAATGAGCACCAGACGGATGGCAACACCGGTTTTGTGCTCTGGCCAATGGAAGAGATGGAGCGCAATAGAGCGTCGGCCTGGAGGTCACGGGCATAGGAATGGAGGACGGAGCGCTGTGGGCGTTGGATAGGCGGCGCTGGATTATTGGAATAAGGTGTCGGTTAGAGCGAGCACCAGACGCTGGATGGAAGATGGCTCAGCACTGGGCGGATGAAAAAGAAAGCACGGGCAGGAGAGCGAGTTTGTGGACGGATGGAGGCACCGATTGGGGACTAGGGGGGCCGAATCATGGAGCACCACTTGCACGAGAAGCTTCAGTCAATCATTGACGGAACATAGCGCCGCCGAGCCGCCATGGAGGCACACCAGATCGAGGTTGAGGCTTTAGATGAGATCTAGAGCACGAGGAGAAACGACTATTGGTGAAAGAGTGGTCTGGGTTTGGGCATCCCTAGCCATTTTACAAGAACCGTAAACATTTTGGGCCTAATGTGTTTCACCATCCGCAGACTTGGGCCATGCTCGTCCAACAAAGAAATTGCCACCAAAGACCGGTTTCGATCCATCCGACATCGGGGTGCTTCTATGGACCCTTCCAACAAATTCCTCCCAGCATTGGTTTCTGTGCGTCCAGCGTTTGGGATGACTCTCTAGAAGATTCTGATAAATTCAACCCAGCGCCGATTTTACCACGTCCTATGCTGGAGCTGAGTCCCTGGATATTTTTGACTTTCACGACTCTAGCACCGGTTTCATCCTATCCAACATTAGGCCGTGTCTTCTGTCTTGATAACTTCTCAATCCAGGGCCGGTTTGGGTCTGGCCGGCACTGGATGCCTTATTCTGCCAACTTTTACACGCATTGTTCCAACTTCTCATTCGTGCACGAATAACTCCTAAACAATGCAACTCCTAATCCTGCACCAAACAAAACCAACACAAAACAAAACGAAACAAGACACGACAAACCAAAACAAAACAAACGGAAATAAAATCAAAGCATAAAAAGACATGGGTTGCCTCTCACGAATTGCTAGTTTTACCGTCGCCAGCTCGACCATTGATTCCTCATTTAAGAGCTACCTCATCGAGTCTAATCGACTCAACATTCTCTACGTGCAGTGTTCCCTTAATATACAATTTCACGCGTTGTCCATTGACTTGAAATGACTTCTTTTCCCAAGGATTATATAATCTTACCGCTCCATATGGGAACACCTCTTCTATCTCATATGGGCCACTCCATCTTGTTCGAAGTTTTTCGAAAAAAAGACTCAACTGTGAGTTAAAAAGAAAAACTTTTATTCCAGTTGTGATGGGAAATCTTATTTTAACCCTTTTCCGAGGATGTATCTTGGATGTTTAATTCACCATTGATAAACGTGCATTTTACACGTTTATTGTTGATATTTAAAGATGATTTTAGATCAATAAAGTGCTTATGTCTTGGATCTCAATGCTTTTACATATTCTTAGAAGACATCGCTTCGGGTTCCTTTTTGTTGTTTTGTAGGCTTATAAGTTGAAAATCGAAGCACGTAACGAGGAATGAGTAGACGAAGGGCAAAGCTCGGTTTAGCGATCGCCTCGCGGCCGCTAGCCCGAAAGCCGAGTGGAGAGTTGCTGGACAATCAAGCCTCGCGACCGCCCAGCGACCACTAGGTCGGCCACGAGAAAATCCCATGAGACGCGAAGCGCACAATGATCACAAGATGTGCCCGCGAGCTTCCTAACGAGTGAAAGAGCTATCGCCTGACGTGACCACGCTAGCGATCGCGAGAGAGGTAGCGAGGCAAGCCGCGAGCGCGACGATGCTAAGGACCCGAGGATGGCCGAGCAAGGATGTTCCTCACGATCGAGCTCGTGACCGTGAGCCCAACATGCGAGGCATAGCGGCAGCCTCCCGAAATTAGGTTTCAACCCTAATTCTATAACAGATTACCCCCGCCCCAACCTTCCCCGATTTTAGACGTTTTCCTCGCTTTTTCTATTTTTCAGATATTTTCTTTAGCTTTGATTTAGATTCATTCTAGTATTAGTGTTCCATCATTCTACATTAGTTCTACGATTTGTTATCGCTTTGGAACGATTTCGTCCGGCGAATTCCATCGCTTTTCCGCTTTCCGCTGGGTTTGGATACGAACCCAACCATTGTTCTTCGACGCCTGCACGGGTTTTATCAATTTAATTTCTATTTTATGATTATTTTGTATTCAATTCCGCTAATTATGTCTAGCTAATTTTCCGCTCTAATCTTGTGGTTTGCATGATTTTATCCTAAATGTTGTGATTCCTGCTATCATTATTTACCTTCCTGGCATTGATTCATGATTCTTGGTGCTTAATTATATGTGTTGATTTTTGATCAATCTTGATGCATATCATAGTTGCCAGTTATTTACTTAACCGTTTTCATTGTCAATCGATCTTAAATGCATGATACGGATAAGCCTCGAGTCGAATCAGATAGGAACATTCGTAGGAAGCATATTCTTTGGATCCTTTTGAGTTGCTTATTTTCCTGTAGACGAATGAATAGGAAAATTAGTAATCAATCGCCACAATTGTCGTAATATAAATTGTTGGTTACATATGTGATCTTCCATCTGTCTCGGATTAAAATGGTTAATAATAAGGTGATAAACATACGTCAGGATATGATTAATGCATCCCTAGGTTAGTCTTTCTTAATAGTTATCTCTTTGATATTTTATTGCTTTAGTTTATTTTCTAGTTGTTACCTTTGCTTTGGATTTAATATTCAAGCCTTAAACCTTTAAAACCAAATCAGGTTTGATAATGTCAATTATTGTTGAGTTAGATTCTGTTTTCGCATTACAATCCCCGTGGATACGACATCGCTTACCTTATACTTGCTGCTTTTGTGTTAGAAAAGTGAGCGATCAAATTTTAGCGCTGTCGGGATTGTTAAGATCACATAGGAATAATTTGACGATTTGGAGTTATTAATTCAAGTTATATATTATTATATTTATTTATTCTTGCTAGAGTTAAGTTCTCTCTTTTTCTCCAGGTAGTATATGATTACAAGATCTCGTGGACCCCGAAAATATTTAGATCCCGAGATCGAAAGCACTCAGAGAAGGAGGAGACGAGAAAGGAGAGAGCAAGAAATGGTAGCAATTCCGAACAACGGGGGTGTTCCTCCCAATGGGGGTATACCTCCCGAGCAGCCGCACGCCCGCAGCGTAGTTTACAGAGATGCAGCCAGATGGCGAATATGGGACTCCTTGTCTCGCTCCAGACGAGACCTCAATTACATGTACCAACCTCCCACTGAACAATTCCAAGGAGGAGGATGGGGCCCGGAAGTCAATGCAAACAATTTTGAATTAAAGCCGCCCCGATCAAGATGGTGCAAGGAGAGCAAGCTTTGGGGAGGAGTAATGTAAGACCCGAATGCGATTCAAACATACTGATATATTGTGACACCATCAAATGTAATGGGTGCCACAAGACACAATCCAGATGCGCATGTTTGATTATCTCTCAGCCAAAGCGAAGGATTGGTTCAAGAGCCTGGACCGTACTGGTATAGATAGTTGGGGGAAACTTTGTGAGAAGTTTTTTTCAAAGTACTTCCTCCACCAAAGCACGTAAGATTATCGCCGAATCTCCTTTGCCAACAAGGAGACGAGTCATTGTTCGAGGCATGGGAGAGATTTAGGGCTTATTGAGAAAGTGCCCACAACATGGTTTCTCCAGAGAGCAGCAAATCACGCAGTCCTATAGTGGGCTGACGCTGCATACGAGGAGCATTGTAGATGCATCGGCAGGGGGATACCTGTTGAATCGCCGAGTAGAGGAGGCCAACCGCATCATAGAAGAGATGACGGCCAATAGTTATCAATGGCCGATGGAGAGAACACCCGTGGCGAAAGCAGCTGCTGTAGAGAGTGACTCGAAATATGACGAGCTCATGAAGAAGTTCACTTTTCAAGAGCCGATCGAGACAGAGGATGTCACTATGTCAATCGAGGAATAATGGGGAAACCAGCGCACCATCCGAACAACTAAATCATCCTAATCTATCGTATGCCAACCCCAATACTTTCCAACAACCTCCAAAGAAAGCTTCACGCATGTAATGGAGTATTTCAAGAGAAGAAGCGAGCCTAGAGGATATGATGCAGCAGCTTGGTTGTGAGCAACCAACAACCGGTGACTCAACAAATTCATTCATCGCACCATCGCCGTAGGATAACACGCTTGAATCCATCAGAAACCATGGGCAAACACATGAAGACGATGGAGAATCAAATCGATGATAGTCGCAACAGTAATGCACAAGAAAAGACGGGCTAATTTCCGAGTAATACGGAAGTGAACCCAAAGAATCGCTTTTCGCCATCTAGACGAGGAGTGGGAAAGCGTATAAGAACCACCCGCACGAAGAAGGAGCAAAGAATGAGCACTCGCGATCGAAGTCATACCATGAGCCCGGCCGCGAGACATCACACGCCCAAATATTTCGAGGAGCACGCTAGCGACCTCGTGGTCGCAAAGAAGAAAGAAAAGTACCGCGATCGCGAGCCCAGCCGCGAGAGACCAGGTAGAGAGTTCGGAAGGAAAGTTCGCGATCGCGCGTCCGGACGCGAAGAAGAAAGCCGAAGTAGCGCAGGTCCCTAGCGACCACCCTCGTGATCGCGAGATGGCCGCGAGGGATGCCCAGTTCCGAGATTTCCGACGTATGCCTCTCCGGTTCCGTTTCCAAGTCGACTAGCTAAGTCGAAATATGACGAGGAGTTCGATAGATTCAAAGAGATATTTCAAAAACTGAATATAATCTACCTCTCTTTGAAGTGCTCCGAAACATGCCGGATATGTGAAGTTTCGAAAGATGCATTAGCAAGCAAAAGAAATTGGGTAAATTTGAAAAAATTAACCTATCTCAAGAATGCAAGGCCATCTTACAACGGAAGTTGCCTCAAGCGTAAAGATCCGGGAGCTTCACACTGAGTGTGAGATTGTTGAGCACACATTCCCAATGTGTTGTGCGATTTGGGAGCAAGCATCAACTGACATCACGAATGTATTCAACCGCCTGAGCTAGGGAAGATGAAGCCAACAAAGATATCATTGATGATGGTCGATAGGTCACCACATACCCTAAGGGAATTGTTGAAGATGTGTTGGTAAGAATTGTGACTTTGTCTTTCCCGCCGATTTTGTTATATTAGACATACCGAATTCAAGCATCAACCACTAATCTTGGGTAAACCTTTTCTAGTAACCGGTCGTGCTTTGATTGATGTGCGTGAAGGTGACCTCAATGCGCTTCGTGTCAATGATGAGGAGCTAAAGATTTCAATATATGACACCATCAAGCAACACGATAGTTCGTAGCCCGAAACCGCTATTCGATCACTATCACATCGCTAGTCAAGTTTCAAGACTGAAAGGCAACCCACCACCGATGAAGATGCTAGAAACAAGAGATGGACTCGATAAACTCCAAGTGATTCATTCAAGTTTGGAGGAGGCTACTCATACGCTAAATGGTGGTTTGTTGTAAATGCTAAGTATAAGGGCAAGAAAAAGTTTGAAAGACCACGCTTGTCAAATCGCCTGATTGATGAGAGGTAACGCCGAGCTAGCGACGATAACCAAAGACGGTTGGGAGGTAACCCAACATTTTACGTGCTTTATGTTTTTCATTTTGTTTTTCTCGCTTTTCTTTGTTTTGTTGTGTCTTGTTTGTTCGCTTTTAAGTCCCGGTATATCATCAATAGCGAAGATTCTATCCACCGGAGTAGCGCGACATTCGAGGTAAGGTCTCTCACCAACCGCTTTTTTCTCAAAACCTTATTGCCTCCATTTCCACATGTTTACAATAAGTTTGGGGAGTGGACGAGTTTGGTTGGTTGAGAGTCCTGTTTTTTTTATGTTTTCTTGTAAAGTTGTTACGCTTTGGGGCTTTTGTCGTGTTTTTATTTTGTCAGGTCTCACCGATCAACGAGTTAAGTGAAATTTGTTAATACATGTTGCCAATGATGATAGAAATTTTGAAAATGTTGTT
Organism: Salvia rosmarinus; assembly: GCA_036937905.1. Classification (NCBI taxonomy): domain Eukaryota; kingdom Viridiplantae; phylum Streptophyta; class Magnoliopsida; order Lamiales; family Lamiaceae; genus Salvia; species Salvia rosmarinus. The sequence continues at coordinate 50,622 of JAODLM010000297.1, forward strand.
TATAGTGCACATGATGTGTTAGGAAACGAAGCATGAATGGCTTGAGATTGCTTAGCTTGTTATTTTTCACCATTTGCTTTAAACCGTGAGACTTGAGCTTCACTGTATAAACATCTTGTTACAGTTTCTTTTAATTGTGTGATATCATGCATGTAATTATCTTCTAGAACTTGCCGTTTTTCTGTGTTGAGGCTGCAATATGTGTTTTGATTATGGAAAGGATAAAAGGCCATCTTTGCTAAACCACATATTTACCCAAACACTAGCCCATTGATACATACCGTTTGTTGCCTTCTTTGAGCCTTTATTAGCCTTTATTCTTTCAATTAACCGGATGATAGGAGGTGAGGATGGATATGGGAATCAAATGGGAGATTTTTTTTTTTTTGATATTCTAAGTTGGGATTAAAGATAAAGGATGGTACCCGTGTGAAAAAGAATAGACCTTATAAGCTCTATTACAAAGCCAAGAAAAGAAAATTTTTGTGAAAAAAAATATGAGCATAAAGGAAGTCAATTATCATAGTATATGGTACCTTGAGTTGCATAAATGTTGAATTAGCATGTGGGAAAGAAAAGGGGAAATGGACAAAGTCCATATGAGTTGATTGTATAAATAGAGGTGCTTGGAGTATATTTGAGTCACTTAGCCATATATTATCCCACCTCGACCAATGTGCATACATTACAACCTATGAAAAGTTCTTTTTATCCTACTTTGAACGATTTGACGTGGTGGAGATATTAGAGAAATGGCAAGCCTATGGTGAGATTTTGCATTGCATTGATTATCGAGTGTATACACGCCCTTATTTCTTTACGAGTTGAGTGTATTCTATATATTACGCATATGCCGCTGTGAGGGTGGAATTGAATGAGATTTTGCTTTCAATGGTTGTACATTGTTGAGTCGACTAATGTCGCCGTGCGCTTAATGATTTTGAGCTTTGAGATATTTCGAGGCGTTATTGTGTTAATCACCTTGCCGACGCCGCCGATCTTTTGTTGTGTGTCTCTTTCTTTTGGTTTTGTTTTTGCTTGAGGACAAACAATGCTTTAAGTTTGGGGTTTGATAAACGCGATTTTACACGCTTATTGTTGATATTTAAAGATGATTTTAGATCAATAAAGTGCGCTTATGTCTTGGATCTCAATGCTTTTACATATTCTTAGAAGATACCGCTTGGGTTCATTTTTGATGTTTTGTAGCTTATAAGTTGAAAATCAAGCACGGAACGAGGAACGAGCGACGGGGAAAAGTTCGCCAAGCGACCGCCTCGCGACGCCAGCCCGAGCGCGAGTGGAGAGTTAAGACAAATGAAGCCTCGCGACCGCCTAACGACCACCAGGTCGGCCGCGAGAAATCCCACGAGACGCGAAAGGCCGATCGCAAGACGTGCCCGCGAGCTTCCTAACGAGTGAAATAGCTATCGCTCGACCGCGACCACGCCCAGCGACCGCGAGAGAGTAGCGAGGCAAGCCACGAGCGCATGAAGCCAAGGACCCGAGGATGGCCGAGCAAGGATGTTCCTCGCGATCGAAGCTCATGATCATGAGCCCGGTCGTGAGGCGAAGCGCCTCCTAAATTAGGTTTCAAATTTCTAATTCTATAAATAGGCATTACCCCTCGCACCCCAACCTTCCCCAACGATTTTAGACGCTTTCCTAACTTTTTCTATTTTTCAGATATTTTCTTTAGCTTTGATTTAGATTCATTCTAGTATTAGTGTTCCATAATTCTACATTAGTTCTACGATTTGTTATCGCTTTGAACGATTTCGTCCAAGGAATTCCATCGCTTTCCGCTTTCCATTGGGTTTGGATACGAGCCCAACCATTGTTCTTCGACGCTTCCCTACGGGTTTTATCAATTCAATTTCTTTTTTTATGATTATTTCGTATTCAATTCCGTTAATTATGTCTAGCTAATTTTCCGTTCTAATCCAAGGGTTTGCATTATTTTATCCTAAATGTTGTGATTCCTGCTATCATTATTTACCTTCCTGGCATTGATTCATGATTCTTGGTGCTTAATTATATGTGTTGATTTCGATCAATCTTGATGCATATCATAGTTGCCGCTATTTACTTTACCGCTTTAATTGTCAATCGATCTCAATGCATGATACGGATAAGCCTCGAGTCGAATCGAGATAGGAACATTCGAGGAAACATATTCTTTGTGATCCTTTGAGTTGCTTATTTTCCTCTAGACGTTGTTCGACAAAATTGTTCTACTTAGTCGCCGCAATCGCACGAGGTCCCTATAGAGCGTAAGGTCGACCCAAGTCGAATATCTCGAGGAAGACTTAACAGGCTACGGTTTTATGTCAAACACGTATGTAAAAGAAAACTAACGTCCTAACATAAAGGGGTTGTCACGAAAGGACGAAAGCAGAAATAAAATAAAGCAGGAAAGCGGATGCACTGGACAACAATAGAATCGAGATACACGGAATTGGAGACGGTGTTCTAGGGTTCGAATCTATCCTCACAATTAATGAATCAAGGACCAACGACAATGCATAGAACACTCACGCCTCACCAAACGGTCAACACTAACTAATCTCTTGATTACGTTAACGTTAGACTCGAACTTAATGATAGGGATCTCAATCAACCAACCATCAACTACGAAGGATATTTAATCGCAAGGCACACGATAGCAAAAACCCTAACCACATATATCATTTATTCAACAACAAACCAATCTCTCGATCACTTTCATCACAAACTTATATTTAATATAAATCGCCTCGCATATCTTCATAATCAAACATAAGCATACAATCAACCTACACTATTCTTTTCAACCCCATGCATGAAGATCATAAAATAAACAATTTATACGGATGAAGAAATCGCAAATCATTAGTCCAATAATCACAATTCAAGATAAGAATGATTAAACATATATTTCCCAATAATTCATAATTCATCTCATGATAGAAATTAATCCAATCTCAATTACATGACATAATCAAAACCAGATAACTTACAACCATTCATTGATAAATTCGTCTTCCAAAATCCGAATCGCAATCCCAATTGTTAATCCAAGTACGAAATAATTAAAAGGAAGGGAAAAGAAGAAGAGCGGAAAAGAAGACACCATGTAAGAACCGACGAAAAGAAAATAAAGAGAGGAACTAGGTTTTTAACGTATGCTTTCAAGATTTATATCGCATAAAATTCACGCCCGCGGACGGAGCGGAGCGCACGGACGCGAGGAGTTTCCAGATCGATCAACCTCAAGACCCCAATACGGACGAGCACAATGCCGGATGTGCAAGCTTTTGAGACACGCCCAGCCGGCCGGAATCACACCGGACGCGAGTCAAATCTGGAAAGGCACCGAACGCCGGCTGGGAGCGCAGACCGACGGTGCTTGCGAGCTGCGGAGGGCGCCGGAGAAGGCAACGGCGCCGCCACCAGCCGGACGGAAGGGCGGGCGGAGTGCGCTGAAACGACGCGATAGAGCACGCACGGTAAGGCGGCCGGGCGTGTGGCATACGGGTGCCGGACACCCGCGCGGATGGAGGTTTGCGGGTGTTGCGGAGCGGCGCTAGCCTTGCGCGAAAGGCCGGGCGAGCGGTACGGGCGAAGCGGCGCTGACATCCGGGCCGGACGGAGGCGCGCGGCGCGGAGCGGGCGCTAGCTTTGCGCGAAGGCCGGGCGAGCGGGCGCTGGACACCCAGCGCCGGACGGAGGTCGCGCCAAAGCGAGGCGACGCTGGTGAAGGATACGGCGCTGGGCGCGAGTATCGCCGGGCGGCCGAGGTGATCCGTGCGATGGGGTGCCGTGCGCGACTTTGATGATTCACCCGCTCTCCTCGCTTGAACTCCGATTTGTAATCCGCTTGCGCCTCAGCACTTCGTCGAGATGCTCTTCAATAAAATTTATTATTGGCAGATCCAATTCATCCTATTTTATGCCATTTTTCTACAAAACATCGCAACAAGCGAAGTAAGTTCGAATCGATAAATATTAATCAAACCAACGCTATAAATAGAACAAACCACTGAAAATGACATGTAAAACAATACCAAGAATCAGCACAATTTCATACTAAACAACTACCCCACACTTATCCATTTGCTTGTCCTCAAGCAAAGTCTATACTAGTAAGAGTAGGGAAGATAATTCATGCAACTTCACTCTTAGTCTAATCAATCAAACCTTATTGCTTTTCCCCCACACTTGGTGTTTACGTATTCAAAGATAATGTGAAATAATCTAGGACGACAATTGATTTCCAATAAATAAAAGGGTAACCTCTGCTGCACTCCAACTCTCCGCTAGGTGAACTAACTAATGTGGTCACCTTTAGCAACAAGTTCCTTTTTTAAGCACATAGAATGTTTTAACAAATTTTGGAACAATGTTCGAAGGTGAACTCGATGAACTCGAGTTTCCTATCGTGGTTTCCCATGTCCATTTCTCAATTTACGAGAAGAGGGATGTAATCCCATCCTCCATTTTAACAATCTCAACAAATAACTGAGTTTTCAATCTCCTTATTTTCTACTCTTTTTCATATTTTTTTTTAAATGAAACAAGTATATAGGTAACCACAATGTTAACACTACCCCTAACATTAGCCGGACAAATCACATCAATTTCCCTCTATTCATTTTCTATCAATCACAATCTCATCAATTCACATTACACTCGAATCATATACCACCAAAAGTCTCAAAATTTAAAACCAACACCAATACCACGTAGTTTAATCAGCACAAATCAAAATCCTAACTTACTCAAGATATACAATACTTGATTCCAAGAAATCAAAATAAGCACGTATGCACATCACCAAACATACAAATAGATAAGATACACACACAAAACTGAGTAAACATCCACCACACTTAATTCGAGTAATCGTCCCTGTTCCAAACATTAATAACACAAATGACCATGAGGATGATACTTCGATAATAGACGAGTGTGCATCAGAGTTGGAGCATCACGCTTCACCACACGATTACAATGTCCCAAAACTCAAGAATAATAAACACCGAAACCGCACCACAGAAAACCAAAACAAAGACGAAAACAAAAACACAAGCAAAACCAACAGAAAACAAGAACAAAACAGAAAAACAAGAAAACTCGTGGGTTGCCTCCCACGTAGCGCTCGTTTCAATGGTACGAGCTCCACCAATGAAAACTGGACTATCCATAGTCCTTCACCTGCAGGAATACCATCTCAACCAGAGCATCAGTAGTAACATTGTAAGCACAAAGGACAATTAAGGTAGCAATTAACGAATTAATTATGTTCAAATCAAACATCCTATTCTTTAAAGAAAAATAGATAACTTCGACTCCAACGAAACAATACTTTGGAGAATTAGGATATTGAAAAATTATAAATGCTACCTCAACGTATGTCCTCTCTTCCTCCTCTAACCGGTTTGGGAAGATATCGTTGTTCATGGTTAGTCGCGTTTGATGAAACCTCGACTTTTAATTTCATCATCTTCCATGATTCTCCCTCAACTTCATCATCTTCATAGACTATGATAGAAGAAGTTTGCTTCAATTGTCTGGGCATCTCCTCCACACTTTGGTTGAGGACCAATTCTTCCACTATCCCGGCTAACTGACTGACTTGAGTCTCTAAACACTCCATAGATGCTTCCAACATCTCGAACCTTTGTTGACTCGTCTGTATGAAAGACTTCAATGTGTCTTCCAATGTCGGCTTCACCGAACTCGCTTGAATGAACGCCTGCAATGACTCCTCCAATTTTGGCTTCACCGGCTGACTCGCTTGAATGAACACCTGCAATGACTCCTCCAATGTTGGCTTCATCGGCTGTTGTTGGAAGAAGAGGTCCTGACTATATGAAGAACTCTGAGGATGCCTCCAGTAGGGATCATAGGCTTGATGCTCACAACCGACGGGTATCCTCAAAATAATCGATTTGGGCCCTTCTTTGTAGGAAGAATTTGCCCACGACGAGCTTTCCTACCCGTGCTTGTCTCGACCATATTCGATCGCCGTAACCCCGCATTAATGCACACCAACTACAAAAACAAGATCACACGCACTGTTGGAGAAAATAGAAATAAAGAAAAGAAAAGAAAGAAATAAAAAGAAGAAGCATGGGAAGAAACAAAACAAATGAAACACGGAATAAAACGACACAAAACCAAAAGCCTAAAGCCTTCCCCGAACGACACCAAAATTTGTTCCACCAAATTGTTCTACTTAGTTGCTCGCAATCGCACGAGGTCCCTATAGAGGTAAGGTCGACCCAAGTCGAATCTCTCGAGGAAGACTTAATGTGGCTACGGTTTTATGTCAAACACGTAAGAAGAAAAGAAAACTAACGTCCTAACATAAAGGGGTTGTCACGGAAAGGACGAAAGGTGAAATAAAATAAAGCAGGAAAGTGGATGCACTGACAACAATAGAATCGATGATACACGGAATTGGAGACGGTGTTCTAGGTTCGAATCTATCCTCACAATTAATGAATCAACGACCAATGCACAATGCATAGAACACTCACGCCTCTCACCAAACTCACAACACTAACTAATCTCTCGACACATCAACGTTAGACTCGAACTTAATGATAGGGGATATCTCAATCAACCAACCATCAACTACGAAGGATATTTTATTGCAAGGCACACGATAACAAAAACCCTAACCACATATATCATTTATTCAACAACAAACCAATCTCTCGATCACTTTATTGTCAAACTTATATTTAATATAAATCGCTCGCATATCTTCATAATCAAACATAAGCATACAATCAACCTCCACTATTCTTTCGAACACCATGCATGAAGATCATAAAATAAACAATTTATACGGATGAAGAAATCGCAAATCATTGGACCAATAATCACAATTCAAGATAAGAACGATTAAACATATATTTCCCAACAATTCATAATTCATCTCATTATAGAAATTAATCCAATCTCAATTACATAGACATAATCAAAACCAGGATAACTTACAACCATTCATAGATAAATTCGTCTTCCAAAATCCGGAATCGTGCAATCCCAATTGTTAATCCAAGTACGAAATAATTAAAAGGAAGAGAAAAGAAGAAGAGAGGAAAAGAAGACAATTCAGAAGAACCGATTTAAAGAAAATAAAGAGAGGAACTAGGGTTTTCAATAATGCTTCAAGATTTATATCGACAAAATTCACGCCCAAATACGGACGGAGGGCAAGACCGGACGCGAGGAGTTTCGATCGATCGCCTCAAGACCCCAACGCCGGACGGAGCAGAGCCCGGACGCGCTAAGCTTCGAGACACGCCCAGCCGGCGGGAATCAAACGCCGGACGCGAAGTTAACCGAAAGGCACCGAACATCGGATGGGAACGCAGATCGACGGTGCTGCGAGCGCGCGGAGGGCGCCGAGAGGCGCAACGGGCGCTGGTCAAGGCGCCACCACGCCGGATGGAAGGCGGGCGGCGGAGCGCTGAAATGCGCGCGCAGCAGCGCGCAAGGCAAGGCGGCGCGGCGTGGGGCGGCGGGCGCTGACACCCAATACGGATGGAGGCGGCGGGCGCCGCGGCGGAGCGCTAGCCTTGCGCGAAGGCCAAGCGAAGTTGCAAGAGCGAGCGGGCGCTAGACACCCAGCCCGGACGGAGATCGCGCGAGGCAAGGCGATGCCGGAGAAGGCGTCGCTGCGGTTGGGCGCGAGCGCCGTTAGGCGGCCGAGGTGATGCGCGACGGGTGCCGTGCGCAACTTTGATGATTCGCCTGCTTCTCCTCGCTTGTACTCCAATTTGTAATCCGCTTGCACCTACGGACTCGTCGAGATGCTCTTCAATAAACTTGATTCTTGGCAGATCCAATTCATCCTATTTTATGCCGTTTTTCTACAAAACATCGCAACGAGCAAAGTAAGTTTGAATTGATAAATATTAATCAAACCAACGGTATAAATAGAACAAACCACCGAAATGACATGTAAAACAATACCAAGAATCAGCACAATTTCATACTAAATGACGTAATAAAGAATAGGAAAATTAGTAATCAATCGCCACAATTGTCGTAATGTAAACCGTTGGTTACATATGTGATCTTCCATCTTGTCCGGATTAAAATGGTTAATAATAAGGTGATAAACATACGTTGTGGATAGGATTAATGCATCCCTATGGTTAGTCTTTCTTAATAGTTATCTCTTTGATATTTTATTGCTTTAGTTAATTTTCTAGTTGTTACCTTTGCTTTGATTTAATATTCAAGCCTTAAAACCTTTAAAACCAAATCTGTGCTTGGATAATGATGAATTATTGTTGAGTTATATTTTGTGTTTTCGCATTACAATCCATGTGGATAGGATCTCTGCATATCTAATAAATATAATAATATCTCTTCAGATAGAGATGATCAAAATGTAATCCCTATAGGACTCTTAATGAGGGAGGACGGAATTCTTGCAGCTCCAAGCCTGGATGGGCCAACCTAGGGATCAAATGCAAGGAGTAAAGATGGGCCTCAAATAAATTAATTATCTTATGTTCAGCCCAGAACATAAATTAATTCATAAACATTTATTCATGCCACTAGAGAATGCTGACTTACCCTTTTATTTTCGAAGGTGAGTCGGGCTTGCACTTAGACTTTACTAATCCCCGTATTTAAGATATCGCCCGTCCATTAATTATTTATAGCATTCTGACTGCTTAAAATAATTAATCTCTTTAATTCCTTAAGTAGTACCACTCAACCTTATTATTGTACTTGAGATAACTCAACCTGCAGGGTTTAGTACAATAAACTTTTCAGCTCCTTAAAGGGACATCATCATACTAAACGGATACGGTGACTCGACACAAAGTTACTAGCATGACATACAAGCACCGCCACCACCCAAGATGCGGAGAATATCGGGTTATCTCATGTAACCCTCACCCGTAATAAGTCAAAGTGATGGTCAACAACTCATACTCACCTAAAACCTTATCGAGGTTTAGATCAATGTAAAGTCACCGAGATCTAGGTTCTTCCCGATGGTCGACAAGAAATCATCTCACCGTGATCCATCAATACGCCGTAGACGCATCAAGATAGACAAGCAACCAAGTCAAGTCACTTACCTATACCGATAACTCATCCTCAAGTTGTCTCAATCAGATTCTTTTATATCTCATTGTTGACCAATCATACGCCTTCGTGATCTACTACACATCGTATGATCTAACTTATATATGAGATAAATGGACATACATATGCAATCAAGTAAGCAATTCAGATAGGAGATTGTAATAGTGGTAACAGGAAACATTGTATACAAGCTAAATCAAACTGCTTTCAGTATACAAATCCAACAGGTTGAAGATCTTTTTTTACCAACTTCTTATTATGGAGTCCCTTCACCTTTTCCTTTTAGATCCCAGCATTCTCATAACCTTCATCTCGTATTTCTTCTAGCTCCGATAACTGAAAGGCTCATTCTTTTTCAACTTGAGATAAATCCCCATTGACGTTCCTAATTGTCCAATATGCCTTGTGTTCAATCTCCATCGGAAGGTGACATGCCTTACCATAGACCATCGTATAGGGACTCATTCCCAACACAGTCTTATAAGCCGTAGAATATGCCCACAGAGCATCATTCAGTTTTTTCGTCCAATCTTTTCTTGACGGCTTCACCATTTTCTCCAAAATCTCCTTTATTTGCTTATTGTTTGTCTCAGTCTGTCCTAAAGTTTCAATGATATGGTGTTTCTATTTTATGAGAAATTCCATTCTTCTTCATCGCCTTCAAGTAGTCTGTTGCAAATGTTTTCCCCCATCGCTAATTACAGTTCGAGGAAATCCAAACCTGCAAAGAATATTCTCCTGTACAAACTTGATCACGACATTAGTATCACATTTTCAACTGGGAATTGCTTCCACCCACATAATCTATAACAAGAAGAATGTACTCAAACCCACAAGATTTAGGGAAAGACCTCATAAAATCAATTCCCCACATATCAAAAATTTCCACAGGCAGATTCATGTTATAAGCATCTCATTTCTCACCCCGTCACACCAACCTATGGACACCTATCACATGTTAAGAAAAAATTGTGTGCATCCTTAAATATTGAAGGCCAATAAAATCCGGAATGGAGTACCTTATAGGCGTTCTTGCGACCCCTAAAATGTCCGTCACAATGTTAAGCATGGCACAATGCAAGGATCTCATGTTGCTCTTCTACTGGAATACATCTCCGGATAACCTTATCTTTACCAAGGTGGAAGAGATAAGGATCATCCCAACAGTAGTTCCTACAAGATGACAAAAATCTCTTCTTTTCTTGAGAAGAGATGTCAGGACGTAACTTCCCACTAGCAAGATAATTACAGATATCATTGTACCAAGGAATAACGGATGTCTCAAATGCATGATCAAAGGGAAACTCGTCACTTATGCATATTGATGCAATTCATCCGATTTAGGCTTAAAGGGAAGACGAGATAAATGATCAACCACAACATTCTCACTACCTTTGTAATAAAATCCACCTAATTAGTCTAGGTTTGGCTTGAGGTTTAGACATCAAGTATCGAAGAGCCGCATGATCTCTATGCATAATAGTTTTAGTTCCTAGAATATAAGATCTAAACTAGTCTAAAGAAAAAACAACAGCTAGAAGCTCTTTTTCTATAATAGTGTAGTTTACTTACGCAGAATTAAGAGTTAAACTAGCATAGTAAATCACACGCAATATTTTATCAATACTTTGACCTAAGACAACTCTTACTGTCGTGTTCGATGCATCACACATAATCTCAAAAGGCAACGACCAATCAGGGGATATCACAATAGGTGCTGAGATAAGCTTTTCTTTCAAAGTATTGAAAGCATGCAAACAACTCTCATAAACAGAAAATGAACATCTTGGGCAAGTAATTTGCATAGAGGTTGACTTATTTTGGAAAAACTCTTAATAAATCGTCTATAAAATCCATCATGCCCTAAAAAGCTTCTAATTGCCCTAACATCAATTGGTGGTGGCAATTTTTCAATCACGCCAATTTTTACCTTATCAACTTGAATCCCCTTTTTCGACAACACATGCCCTAATACAATCCCACTAGTCACCATGAAATAACTCTTTTCCAAACTCAAAGTAAGATTGCATTTAATATAAAGTGCAAAAACAAAATCCAACTTCATAAGATAATCATGAAAAGATAATCCAAAAACTGAAAAATTAACCATGAATACCTCAATTAAATTCCCGATCATTTCCAAGAAAATAGAAGTCATGCATCGCTGAAATGTCCCAGGGGCATTGCACAATCCAAATGGCATCCTCCTCCACACGAAAGTGCCAAAAGGACATGTAAATGTTGTTTTGGTTTGATCCTCCAGAGCAATCGCCACCTGATAATAACCAGAAAAATCATTAAGAAAATAATAATATTCATGTCAGGCTAGCTTATCTAGCATTTGGTCAATGAAAAGAAGAGGAAAATGGTCCCTTCTCGTGGTGGCATTCAATTTTCGATAATTGATGCACATGCGTCATCCGGTAGTGGTCCGTGTTGGCACAAGCTCTCATTTTTCATTCTCCACCACTGTGATACCACCCTTCTTCCGTATACGTGAATTGGACTCACCTATTGACTGTGTTGCGGGGTAGATGAGTCCTTTTACGAGGAGCTTTAGAATCTCCTTCTTGACTATCTTTATAAGGTTTGGATTCAACTTTCTTTGTCCTTCACGAACTGGCCTAGTCCATTCTTCAAGCACTATCCGATGTATGCACATAGTTGGGCTTATCCCTCGAATGTCGGATATACTCCATCCGATAGCCCGCTTGTTCTTCTTCAACATCTTAAAAAGTTGTTCTTCCTCTACCTCATTGAGTCCAACAAAGATGATGACGAGGTTCTGCACACCTTTCTCGAGATAGACATACTTGATGTATCCGGATAACTCTTTGAGGTCTGGCTTTCCTAGGGGTAATCTTTCCACTTTTACCTTTCGGTTCTCCTCAGCAATGTTGCTCTCCAGATAGAGCTTTTCTTCTGCCTCATCAAAACCTGCAAGAAAAGTTTCTATGCGGTCTTGCTACAATACACATGTCTCGACCAAGACGTCATCAATAGCATCTATGTAAGAACAATTATTAATCAAATCAGAAGATGGTACAATAGTGTAATCTCTAACAGAAAAGGACATAGTCTATCCCAACACTATCATTTTTAATACTCCATTCTTAACATCAATCAACATGTTGGTGGTAGCCATAAAAGGTCTATGATCGCTATATTTTATACCAAAATAAATGATAGTAAAAACAACAAGTATTATATCGTATCCACAGAGACTGATATTCGAAAACACAGTGAACAATTAACAAAGAATCTTTACTTATTATCCAGACAACAGATATCAAGAGAGATGATTATCGAACTAGGCACAAATAAAATATGAATGAACTCGATATGAAAGATTGATCCTAGGGATGTATTTAACCCAACCGTATTCACACAATCAACCTATTAATCATAACCAATTTAATCCAAATAAAGATGGAAGATCACATAAGTAACCATCAATTTCGCTTATGACAATTGTGGTTGTAGATTACTAATTTACCCACATCATTACGCCTCAAGGTGGAAATTAGCAACCCAAAAGCTCACAAAGAATATGCTTCCTACGGATATTCCTATCTCAATTACGACTCAAGGCTTACCCGTATTATGCATTCAAGATCGATTGACAATCAAAACTGTTAAGTATTCAATCGGCAACTAGATATGCATTAAAGTTGATCAGAAATTAACACATAAAATTAAGCTCCTTGAATCACAAATCTATGATGGATGACAAAACAGTATCAACAGATAAATCATACGAATCTAGTCAGACATACAAACCCTAAGATCAACACGGAAATTAGCTACTCATAATTGAAATAACAAAACAAGATTTAAATAAATTGAACATAAACTGAATTGAAACGAATAAACCGTATGAATCCATGACGCGGAATGTAACAACTTCGATCCGTAAATAAACTGACACTTTGCAGGAATCTAAAGTCTGGAATGTAAATAATCTAAAGCTATACTATGAAATTGAAGAACAAGAATGAAAACAAGCTAAAACTAGGTTAAAACATGTGGAAAGAGATTGGAATCAGTTGGGGGCACTAAAGGATGGTTTGGGGTACATATAGCTAATGGGTTGAAGCCCTAATTCGCGTCAGGCCGCAGCGACTAGCGGCCGGCCTAGCGGTCGCTAGGTCGGTCGCTAACTATGAGGTAGAAGCTTTTTAGGCTGAACTCGCGACCACCCTCGCGACCACGCTAGGGTGGTCGCTAGCTTCAGTGCGCGACTTCGCTGTTTCGCTCCGTTCTCTCGCGTCCGAACTCCGAATTGCAATCGGTTTGCGCCTATGGACTCCTATCGAGATGCTATTTAACATTGTAAAATTTTCACATCCATACTTGTCATATACATTTCATCCTATTTAGTGTCGTTTTAAATAGTTCTTCTTCGCGCGAGCTCGTTAGCCTCCTGTTCATTTTCATCTTTGGTTACTTCTTTGCCTTGTGCATCGATTATCACTTGAAAAATCTACAAAATACCAAAGAGGAACCCCAAGAGTAGTATCTTCTCAAGAAAGCTAAGAACATAATATCAACTATATAAACGCACTTAAACTGATCTAAATTCATCATAATATATCATTATTAAACTAGTAAAAAGTGCGTTTATCACACCACCAAACTTAAACCATTGTTTGTCCCCAAACAAAATAGAACAAACGAAAGATAACCAGAAGACAGGGAATGAGTCGAACGACAACAGCAATACGCTTCAGAGAAATGAGTAACAAAAGATTTACATCAATTGAATCAAATCACAACATCTTCCGTTAAACTCCACATATCATAATAACCATGAGCACAAGCCTTTTCACACTTTAATCCTCACGACATGGATATATAAATATAAACTCTCAAACACTCAAGTGTATCAAGGAGGATGTATACTCAAAGTTTAAAACACACTAATCTACCATAAGCTTGCAAATCGCCTCATTCTCCATCGCTCAAATATGTGCTCAAGAACTAAGATCAAGAAGGTCTTATAAAAGGTTATAATGTAGGCTCTTTGGTAAGGTGGGATATATTTAGGCTAAGTGACTCATAATCCCATAATGAAAAACACCATAAGTATTCATAAGACACAATTCCCAAACTTTCACAATTCATTTCGATTTTCATACCAAGAAGTCATTTTTCTCTTAAGAACCTCACACTTATTAGTGATATACTCATCTCAAGCACTAGCTACTTACTCATTTATGTTCTTTTTCACACACTTGTGTCAACTTCTACTTTTTCTTTTATTTTCTTTTCTTTGTTTTTACTTTGAACTTATATGGGTAAGCAACTATTTTTTGATTATCACTTTTCATCATCTATTTTCTTTTCTCAACCCTCAATTCAAGCGGCCAACCAGACTAACAACATAACCCAACCCATGGCTATATGAAAGAATAAGGTAGGCTCAAACAGCTCATCAAATGATAACAAAATAACAAAGTTAGTGTTCGATAGTATATAGGCTAAGAAAAGAGTGCCTAATATCATCTCCCAATTCTAAGCACATCAATGCAACCTCGAAAAAATCCGAGCAAGTTCTAGAGAAACACATGCTATTTCAAACTATTCACACAGAAAGAAACAAGACTGCAAAGATATGACAGTCAAAAGCTCAAGTCTCACAAGTTTAAAAAATGTGATCAAGTACTCAAAGGCTCAATACTCACAATAATCATAACATGTTTCGTCTCACAAAATCAGTTGCAATCGATTTTCTAATAAAAACAATTATCATCATCGGTTGTTCCTCATTTAACTCAACCCCAAACAGACACAAAACAAAACAAGAAAAACAAGACAAAAACAGAAAAAAAAAAAACGAAAGCAAAACAAAAAACAAAGGAAAACATTGGGTTACCTCCCAACAAGTGCTTAATTTAACGGCTTTAGCTAGACCATTACTAACCTCGATCAATCTGGCGTTTTGGCAATTGACCTCTTCCCAAACCTGTGCCTGCTCCTATACTTAGCATTCACTATAGACCACCACTGAGTGTGGAAATGGCATCCCCCAAACTTGAACGAATCACTCGGGGTTCCATACCGAGTCCACCTCTTCTTTGTAGCATGCTTGTCAAATGGTCGGTTGATATCCAAGATCGAGATTGGGCTAGCTGTGGCAGTGGTGATGGAATAACAATCCTCCTGCTTTTGGCTATCGTGTTCCTTGATGGCATCATATATTATAATTTTTAGCTCCTCATCGTTGACACGAAAAGTGAGATCACCTTCCTACACATCAATTAAAGCACAACCAGTGGCTAGAAAAGGCCTACCCAAGATTAGTGGTTGATTCTTGAATTCAGGAATGTGTAAAATAATAAAATCAACTGGAAAGACAAAATCCCGAATTCTTACCAACATATCCTCAACTATGCCCTTAGGATAGGTTACTGACTTGTCAGCCATCATCAATGAAATTTTAATTGGCTTCATTTTTCCCCAGCTCGAAACAGTTGAACACAGATAAGAGCATCAGATTGATGCTCGCTCCCAAATCACACAACACGTTGGGGAATGTATGCTCAGCAATCTCGCACTCTAACGTGAAGCTCCCAGGATCTTTCTGCTTCAGAGGTAACTTCCTCTGTAAGATAGCACTGCATTCTTCAGAAAGGTTAATTTTTTCAAATTTTCCTAACTTCTTCTTGTTTGCCAATGCATTTTTGAGAAATTTAACGTATCTAGGCATGTTTCTGAGCGCATCAAAGAGAGCTATGTTGATGTTTACTGCCTGGAACATCTCTTTGAATCGGACGAACTCCTCGTCATATTTTGACTTAGCTAGCCGACTTAGGAAAGGAACGAGATGAGTGTACGTCGGATGATTCTTATGTGGGTCTGCCTCGCGGCCACCCTCGCGACCGCTAGGGTGGTCGTGAGCTCCTGCAGTCGCTTCTATCCTCTTTCTCACGGTCGGGCTAGCGATCGCTAGCTCGGTCGCTAGTTCTTCGTCAGAACTCTCTGGACTCTTTCTCACGGTCGGCCTAGCAGTTGCTAGCTTCTCGGGAATAGGTCTGTACCATTCCTTGCGGTCGGGCTAGCGATCGCTAACTCGGTCGTGAGCTCCTCCTCATTCAGCGTACGAACTTCTTCTCGTTCCGGGTGGTTCTGGTAAGCTTTTCCATTTCTCAAGTAGATGGCATTGAAATGATTTATCGGGTTTACCTCCGTAGTGCTAGAAAAGTGGTCCGACTTTTGTTGCGCATGTAGGAAATCGATTTTAACCCTCCCGAGGATCTATCTTGGATGTTTAATTGACCATACATTGATTATATGCCTAGCATGCACCTATATAATTAATTGCAACACGTAGGGTTTTCTCGTGTTTACCCGCAACTGCCGAGGTAGAATGGATCAAGACTCATGCTTGATCTTCAGATCAGATCCCGCTTGCCTAAACTCCAATGTCGAGTGAGGACAATCTATGGAGAATGCTATAGAAAACGCCTTCTTCCTTCTCTCACAATTTTCAAAATTTCACACTTTGTGAAGTATAATTTCGAAAATATTGCTCGAGCATTAGCCTTGATTTTCTCTCTCACCTTATATTTATAATGCAACCCTAAACCCTATCAAGATAGGATTTATGCATATCTAATAAATATAATCTTATCACTTAAGATAGAGAGGATCAAGTCGAGTCCCTGGGACTCGAGAGAGTGGACTATTTTTCCTTAGCAACAGCCCGGATAGGCCACCTGTGGATCAAATGCAAGGAATAAAGATGGGCCTCAAATAAATTAATTATCTTATGTTCACCCGTAACATAAATTAATTTATAAACATTTATTCATGCCACTAGAGAATAAATGTCGACTTATCCCTTTATTTTCAAGGTGAGTCGGGCTTGCACTTAGACTTCACGAATCCCGTATTTAAGATATCAGACGTCCATTAATTATTTACGCTGCTCGATCCGCTTAAAATAATTAATATCTTTAATTCCTTAAGTAGTACCACTCAACCTAATTATTGTACTTGAGATAACTCAACCTCGCAGGTTTAGTACAATAAACCTTTGAGCTCCTTAAGGGACGCCATCATCCTAAACGGATATGGTGACTCACATACGTAACTAGCATGACATACAAGATCGCCACCACCCAAGATGCAGAGAATTGGTTATCTCATGTAACCCTCACCCATAGCAAGTCAAAGTGATGGTCAAGAACTCATACTCACCTAATACCTTATCGAGGTTTATATCAACGTAAGTCTCCAAGATCTAGGTTCTTCACGACGGTCGATAGAAGAACTCATCTCACCGTGATCCATCAATACGCCGTAGACGCATCAAGATAGACAAGCAACCAAGTCAAGTCACTTTATCTACACCAGCACTTTATACCGACAACTCGCCCTCAAGTTGTCTCACCGTGATACTTTTTATATCTCATTAAGCTTCACCAATCATATAGACTTCGTGATCTACAACACATCGTATGATCTAACTTATATATAAGATAAAGGGACATACATATGCAATCAAGTAAACAATTCAGATAGAGATTGTAATAGTGGTAACAGAAACATTGTATACAAGCTCAACCAAAACTCGCTTTCAGATACAACCAACAATAGATTCAATGCAAGCAAAAATATTCGCTAACTGGTTTTCCATTATCTTCATATGCTTGCCCATGGTCGCTACGGTGGATTCCAGATATGTAATCCTCTTCAAAGTAGTACTAATGAATGCGTTCTGCTGAGTTGCCAATTGTTGGTTACTCACAACCAACTCCTGCATCATTTCCTCCAAACTAGGCTTCTTCGGTTCCACAATCATCCCGTTGTTAACAACAAAACCAGATGGTGGTTGCTGAGCATTCTGAGTATTGGTATAGGAAAAATTGGGATGATTCCTATTGCTGGGATGATATGGTGGATTCCCACTCTGATTCCTGATCGCTCCTTTTTCACACGTAAAAAGTGTAAGTATGGGGTAAGCGAAGTATCGTATCCACAGGGATTGTAATACGAAAACACAGAAGCTAGCTCAACGATAATTCATCATTATTCAAGCATAGAAAATTGGGTGAAAGGTTTAAAGCTTCGGAAATTAATCCAAAGCAAAGGTAACTATGCAGAAATATAAAATAAAGCAATAAAATCACGAAAGATAACTATGAAGAAAGACTAACCCTGGGATGCACCAATCCTATCCACAACGATGTTTATCCCGCTTATTACTAACTGCTTTAATCCGCATAAGACGTAAGATCACATATATAACCAACAACTTCGCCATTTACAATTGCGGGTAGCTGATTACTAATTTTCCTATCACGCTTACGCTCTAGAGGAAAATAAGCAACCCAAAAGGATCACTAAGAATATGCTTCCTACGATCGTCTCTATCTCGCCACGACTCAAGGCTTAATCGTATCATGCATTCAAGATCGATCGACAATTAATACAAGCTACGCCATTAATCGGCAACTAGATATGCATCAAGATTGATTAGAAATCAACACATATAAATAAGCACCATGAATCATTAATCATGCCCGAAGGTAAATAACGATAGCGTAACTCACAACATATAGGATCGAATCATGCAAACCCTGGATTAGAATAGAAAACTAGCCGCATATAATAAATGTAATGAAATACTAATTAACCATAAAATGTAAATTAAATATATAAAACCCGTAGGGAAGCGCCGGATGAACAATGGTTGGTCTTCAATCCAATCCCAAGCGAACGAACGGAAAACAACGGAAAACAATCGGACAAAATGTTCCGATCGATAACGAAACAATAAACTAAACTAGAACAACGGAAAGACAATACTAGAATTAAACTAAACGAAGATTAAAGACAAAGAAAGGAAAACTGAGGAAAAATCAAGGAAATTAGGTCTGGGGCGGTTGGGGTCTCGAGGAGGCGCGAGGGGTGATCCCTATTTATAGAAAAGGTGGAAACCCCACTTTCTTCTCCGCTACCCTCGCGATCGTCCTCGCGATCGCTAGGGCGATCGCTAGTAAGTCTCGCGCTTTTTGCTCGCGCCGCCTTGCGCCCGCTTTGTACTGGCGACCATGCTAGCGGTCGCTAGATGTTATGAACTGGTCGCGAAATCGCCCGCGAATTTCGACGCCAGCTTCGCCGCTGGCACGAGGTCGCTGCCGCTCTTCTTCGGGCGCCGCCGGTTTGCTCATGACCAGCCTAGCGACCGCTAGGTTGGTCGCTAGAAACCGACAGATTGTTCATTTGGTTCGTGCTTCGCTTTTGCTTCGATTTTCAACACATAAACCTACAAAACACCAAATAACACCCAAGAGCAATATCTTCTAGAAATAGATGAAACATTAAGAATCGATACATAAACGCACATTAAACGAGCTAAACTCATCTTCAAATATCAACTATAAACGTAAAATGCGCTTATCAAACCCCAAACTTAAAGCATTGTTTGTCCTCAAACAAAAATGTAATGTAAAGACAAACGAAGAACAACGAGCGTAGCAAAGAGGTTAACCATTCTAGCCTCGTAAACATATTAACGCCAAAACATTAGCGCACATGACGACGTTAGCCAACTCAACACAAACGACTATCGAGGGCAAAACTCATTTATTTCGACCTCACAAAGGCATGTGTAAAATATATAGATACACTCAAACTCATAAAGAAATTAAGGACGGTATACACTCACGCATCAATGCAATGCAACATCTTACCATAGGCTTGCTTTCTCTAACATCTCCACCGCCAAATGTGTTCAAATAAGGATCAAAGAGGTCTTTGCTAGGTTATAATGTAGGCACATTGGTTAAGGTAGGATAATATATGGCTAAGTGACTCAAGAATATTCCAAGCACCATCATTTATACATTTCACACATATGGACTTTGTCCATTTTCCTCTTCTCTCCCAACGTATAAATCAACGCTTTAATGCCACGTATGGTACCTATACTTTGATTAAAGACCCTTTATGCTCAACACTCATAGTGAACTTAACATTTTCTTTTCTTTTCTTTTCTAGAGCTTATAGGGTTTAACTTTCACGAACAAGGTACTATTCTTCACCACGTATGTATTTTTCTAAAATAAACTTTTCTCGCCATAACTACATCAAAATTTCAACCCTTTGATTCCCATGTCCATCCTCACCTCCTATCATCCGTTAATCGAAGAAAAGTCTAATAAAGGCTCAAAGAAGGCGACAAATGGTATATAACAACGGGTTAGTGTTTGGGTGAATATGTGGTTAACAAAGACGGCCTTCTATCCTTTCCAAATTAAACACATATTGCGCCTCGATACGTAAACACGGCAAGTTCTAGAAGATAATCACATGCATGATATCACACAATTAAAAGAAACCGATCAATATGTTTATACAAAGAAGCTCAAGTCTCACGGGTTAAGCAAATGGTAAAACAATGTTCTAAGCCATCTCACGTCATTCATGCGCTATTTTCAAACATATCATGTGCACTATCATTAAATTTCACAAAAATTTTCTA
The DNA here is from genome assembly GCA_036937905.1 of Salvia rosmarinus. NCBI lineage: Eukaryota > Viridiplantae > Streptophyta > Magnoliopsida > Lamiales > Lamiaceae > Salvia > Salvia rosmarinus. Next base: position 71,218 of record JAODLM010000297.1, read on the forward strand.
TCGCATCGGCCACATGGATTAACACACTTCACTTAACTCGTTGATCGACGCATACCTAAAACGAAACGAAAAACGTAAACACGACAAAAGCAACACAAACGAAAGACACGACAAAACACGAAACACAAACAAAGAAAACGCTGGGTTACCTCCCAACAAGTGCTTATTTAACGCCTTTAGCTAGACCATCACTAACCTCGCTAACTGGTGTTTTGGTAGCAATAGACATCTTTCCCGACTTGTGGAACCTTCTAAACTTCGATTCACGGATGACCACCACCGACTATGGAAGTGGCCCCCAAACTCGAACGATACACTGGAGTTCCATGCCGAGTCCACTTTTCTTCTCACGATTCCTCGATTGGTCGAGTACCTCCGAACGCGAGACGTGAGCAAAGAAGAATAAATATGATCGAACAAAGAATCTTCCGCTTTTCCAACGCCGTGTTGCTTGATGGCGTCAGAATGGAAATTCGAGCTCCTCATCGTTAACACGAAACGTGAGATTGCTTTCCAAGCACATCAATCAACGCACACCAGCCATAGAAAAGGTCTACCAAGGATTAGTGGTTGTTGTTTGAATTCGGGAATATCTAAAATAACAAAGTCGCAGGAAAACGAAACCCGAATTCTTACCAACACGCTTCGACGATACCTTTTGATATGTGACCGATCGTCACCATCATCGAAATCTTCGCCGGCTTCATCTTTCCTAGGTGTAGCCGGTTGAAAACGCTCAATGGCATCGATTGATGCTCGCCTCAAGTCGCATAAGACATTTGGGAAAATATGCTCGGCGATCTCGCACTCTAACGTGAAACTGCCGGGATCCTTCGCTCGAGGATCTTCCTTTGCAAGACGGCATCGCACTTCTTCGGATAGGAAATTTTCTCAAATTTCCTAAGTTTCTTCTTACTTGCAAGCTGCCTTTAAGAATTTCATGTAGTCCAAGATGTTTCGCAACGCTCAAAGAGAGGCAAATTTATCTCAACTTTTGAAAACCTCTTTGAAACGAGCAAACTCGTCATATTTCGACTGACAAGTCGACTCGAAACGGGACCGAGGAGTGTACGTGCGAGGATAAGCTTCTATGGTTGCCTCACGGTCGACCTCGCGATCACCGAGGGTCGCGAGGATCCGCTACCGATTTCTTCTTCGCGCGAGCGCTATGCGCGCGAGCTCACAACAATTCTCGGCCATGTGCTCGATCGATTGCTTGCGGTAGGGTTTGCAAGCCGGGTCACTCGCGAACAACTCGCGCGCTGGATACCGGATGGCTCATGGTCGGGCGCGCCATGGACGCGCGCTCGGTCGCGGCTTCGTGGAAAAATTCGGATGGTTCATGATCGGGCTCGCGGTCGCGAAGTTTCTGCGCCGGCTGTGCTCTCATGCTCTTCTTCCTGGTAGGGCTCGGGTAGGCTCGCCCACTTCGTCTCGAATGGCGAAGCATCGACTCTTCGGGTTCACCTCCGACACTCGGAAATTGGCCCATCTTTGTAGTGCATTCACTTTCACGCTATTTGACCAATTTGATTTTCCAACATCTTTATGTGCTTCCCCATAGCCGCACAAGGACTCCAAGTGATTTATCTTTCGCCGGTGTTGCTTATGAACGATTCGATTCGTTACAATTGTTGGTTGCTTACAACCAACCGCGATCATGTCTTCGAGACTCGCTTCCTCGGCTCTTGAATCGAATCAATATTGAAGCCTCGTCAAGGTTGTTGGAAATTCGAATGACCTCCGATTGATGTGGTCGACGTCGTCTCAACTCGACTCTTCAAAAGAGTGAACTTTCATGAGATCGCCATATTTTGAATCACTCAACAAAGAAATGCTTTGAACGACGGCGCTCTCTCCGCTGGCTATTGATAGCTGTTGGCGCCATCTCTTCTACAATACGGCTTGCCTCGCCTCATCGGTCGGTTCAATAAGCAGCCCCGCCGACGCATCCACCATGCTCCTCGTCCGCCATGTCACCACCGTAGAACTGCAGGATTTGTTGCTCTCGAGAACCCATGTTGTGGACATCGCCTCAATAGACCTCTCGAATCTCTCCCATGCCTCGAATAATGATTCGCCGTGGTTTTGGCAAAATGAGAGATTTCGGCGATGATCTTCGCACGGCCACGGCGAGTATTTCGAGAGAAACTTCGCAAAGTTTCCCCATGTCGATGCCACCGGTCCAAACTTCAACCAATCTTTCGCCGTCACAGCAATGAGAAACCGAACACGCGCATCCGGATCGTGTCTTGTGGCACCCCATTCGCTTGATGGTGTCACAAATATCGAGAAAGGTCTCGAGATGTGCATTCGGTCTTCCGTGACTCCTCCCCAAACCGCTCTCCTCGACCATACCGATCGTACGGGTTTGAGCTCAAATTATTTCAGATCTACGAGCGGGCCCCAACCGCCTCCTTGAACTGCTCGTGGGATGTCGATACATGTGGTTCGTAGGTCTTCCTCCGAGCAGGATAATGATTCCATGTTCGCCATCCGACGCCGCATCTCGCAAAGTCGCCTAGCATGCGTGCTACTTGCTCGGGAGGAACGCCTGCTCGTGGATTGGCCGCCATTCCACTGCCTCTTCTCTCGCCCTTTTCTCCTTTGAGAGCTTTCATCTCGATCCAATAATACTGTGAGGTCCCCGAGATCTTGTACGCATAAACCACCCGAGAAAGAGAGAATTTAGACCGATAAAAATAAATAAAATATATATATAACTTGAATTAATAAATCCAAATCATCAAATTATTCCTATGCAATCTAATAACCGCAACGGCGCCAAAATTTGATCGCCCTTTTCACACGAAAAGTGTAAGTATGGGTAAGCAAGCATCGTATCCATTGGATTGTAATACGAAAACACGTGGCTAGCTCAACGATAATTCATCATTATTCGCACGTAAAATTGGGTGAAAGGTTTAAAGCTCGAAATTAATCCAAAGCAAAGGTAACTATGCGTAAATATAAAATAAAGCAATAAAATCACGAAGATAACTATGAAGAAAGACTAACCCTAGGGATGCACCAATCCTATCCACAACGATGTTTATCCCGCTTATTACTAACCGCTTTAATCCGCATAAGTAAGATCACATATATAACCAACAACTTCAATATGACAATTATGCGCTTGATTACTAATTTTTCCTATCACGCTTACGCCTCTAGAGGAAAATAAGCAACCCAAAAGGATCACTAAGAATATGCTTCCTACGATCGTCCTATCTCGCCATTTACTCGCGCTTAATCGTATCATGCATTCAAGATCGATTGACAATTAATATAGTTACGCCATTAATCGGCAACTAGATATGCATCAAGATTGATTAGAAATCAACACATATAAATAAGCACCATGAATCATGAATCATGCCTCGAAGGTAAATAACGATAGCGTAACTCACAACATATAGGATCGAATCATGCAAACCCTAGGATTAGAATAGAAAACTAGCCGATATAATAAACAGAATGAAATACTTAATTAACCATAAAACAGTAAATTAAATATATAAACCCGTAGGGAAGCTTGATGAACAATGGTTGGTCTTGAATCCAATCCCAAGCGAACGAACGGAAAACAACGGAAAACAATCGACAAAACGCTCCGATCGATAACGAAACAATAAACTAAACTAGAACAACGGAAAGACAATACTAGAATTAAACTAAACGAAGATTAAAGACAAAGAAAGGAAAACCGAGGAAAACTCAAGGAAATTAGTCCGGGCGGTTGGGGTCCGAGGAGGCGCGAGTGGGTGATCCCTTATTTATAGAAAAGGGTGAAACCCTACTTTCTTCTCGCCGCGCATGATCGTCCTCGCGATCGCTAGGCGATCGCTAGGTAAGTCTCGCTGTTCTTCTTGCTCGCCGCCTCCTTGCGCCTTGGTACTGGCGACCATGCTAGCGGTCGCTAGATGTTATGAATCGTCGCGAAATCGCCCAGCTGAATTCTCGACGCTAGGCTTCGCCGCGGGCACGAGGTCACGGCCGCTGCTCTTCCGGGCGCCGGTTTGCTCATGACCAGCCTAGCGACCGCTAGGTTGGTCGCTAGAAACCGGATGATTGTTCATTTGGTTCGTGCTTCGCTTCTTGCTTCGATTTTCAACACATAAACCTACAAAACACCAAATAACACCCAAGAGCAATATCTTCTAGAAATAGATGAAACATTAAGAATCGATACATAAACGCATTATTAAACGAAGCTAAACTCATCTTCAAATATCAACTATAAACTTGTAAAATGCGCGCTTATCAATTCCCTGAAAATTATTCCTTCGTTCACATAGTGAACCTCCTCAAAATTATGTGCTATGGCCACGCCGTCATTCTTTCCTCTCTGGCCCGCATCTTCCGCGCAGTTGTGAATTTCTAATAAATCATCATACTTATCGCCCAACTCAGAGCAGCGGACGAGCCTGCTGCGTTTTGGGGTAGTCCTCGCCCTAGAAAGAGTGCATTTTGTGTGTGTTCTTCATGTGTTTGTGCCTCGAGGACACGCTGGGATGTTACAGTTGAGACGGACCTTGGGCAAGATCAGCCACCTCCGTGAGAGAGGTAAAACTCAAGACTACCTGGCAAGCATTCCGACATCTTGCCAAGACACCAGACTGCATGGGAGCCGAGCTCGATCAACGAGCCGACGTGAAGCCAAGAAGATAATCGAGACAAGGAAGAGAGGAAAAAGGACGAGAACCGTGCGGGGATGAGGGTAAAGTCGAATGCACCGAGAGACGCAGACAAGAACTCGCGCACTTGCACGCAAATGGAAGATTTCGACAAGGTCCTTCTCCGCCTGCTTGATTTTTATCGAAAGGGAAAAGTCAACCCAGAGTGTCACAGATGAGACAAGCCTCGCCCGCATCAAGCCGAGGAATTCCATCGGTGCCCGTGAGCCCGAGTCAAGTTGCCGACGCCATTACCTATTGCCTCGAGATGCGACACCGACCAAGACAAAGGGAGTGCACTTAAGCTCCCAAAATAACAACTCCAACAATAATTACTCACAAGATAACATTCGTGGGAGGAGAGCATCATCCAAATTTCTCTAGACTTCTCTTTATTTTCTCTTTGCTTTCACGAGTGATTGGTGAGGAAGAAACAAGTCCCACAGTGCAAACATTTATATTATGTATTTATTCTCTCGCCGAGCAACCGTCACCGAGACAACATTTTCAGATTTGATTTTATATCAAGTATGGTTTCGATTATGCTCTTGTTTATTGCTTTCATGTTTATGTCGACATGAGTGAGTAGTCGGTTTGGTTGGGCATAGGGTGAAGCACGCTGAGTCGAGGTCATACGAGTCGTGAGGTCTAAACGCATTTAGAACCCGGAGTGGGTGTTCTCAAGCTCTGTGCCTTTATACCCATGTTATTCCTTTCCTTGAGCGTTAACTCACCGGTAGCCTTGGGGAGGAGAAGCTACATGCACAGCCGGAGTAAGACATCGAGTGTCTCTTTATCCCGGAAGTACGGCTGGAGGGGTGATTGTAGTCGCCGGTCTTGGGCAGTGGTCGCGCGCCACCCCTCGACCGGCCGTGGCTAGTCGGACTGCCTAGCGAGTCAAGTCATGGGCGGATAACCTATTTTGGGACCGTCAAGCAGTGGCAAGGCAGGGGCCTCTATACTGGCCCTAAAATCTACGGCAAGCCGGGCTAGGGGCCTGTGTACGTGACAATCTAAAAGGGCGCCTACCCCTTGGTACCTTTAACCAACGACATCCACTGTGGTAAAACCTCGAACCTATGACCGACGCCTCGACCAAGATCTCAACTTACGGAACCCTGGTCCAACTACTTGTTATTTAATCTTTTACCTTGTGTTTAGTTTCAGTTTTACTTACTTCTCAAGATCTATCTCTCAAGACATTTCATCGAGATCGTCACCGATCGACACCTCGCCTCCGGGCATCCTCCTACTCAAACTGTGACAACTCGAGTAACAACACAACCAGCTTTCTTGGGTTCGACACCTTAACTTGCCATATATGGAACTATGTGTTCAAGTTGAAGGAGATTATAAATGTATCTTGACGTGTCTTAGGACCTCTAACGACGGGTTCCCGAAGGTTGTCAGATTGGCGTCGTTGCCGGGGAGCTACGCTATTATAGTGTTGTTACTCACCTTTTAATTTTTTATTTGGTTTTTGCATGCTCCGACCTAACCTTGCAGGCGAGGACGGAGAGCTACTGTTTGACCGATAGATTGAAAGAACCATTCGGAGAAGAAGAGGCAAGCTGAGGAGAAACGCCCCCGTCTTGAGGAGGCACGGACTAGGGCAAGACAACATGGAGGAGAGGAATCCACAAAAACCACCACCTCCAGGAGAGCAGACGCTTCGGGAGATGATGTTCCCGAACAACAACAGTCTCCATCCCTTGGGCATCACTTTACCCGAGATCGAGGACAACCGAGCCGAGGCACTCTTTCATATAGATCTTGCCAAACTTCAATGATATGCCGGAGAGGACCCCAGCCATCTCCGTGACTTAGAAATGGTGTGTAGTACCATAAGGTGTGCGAGATGAAGTCAAGAAGGAATACATCCGACTCATATCCTTTCCATTCACTCCACGACGGTGCTCGAGAGTGGTCAGACACTTTGCCCACGAGTAGTGTCACTACTTGGGCGTGGCTTCAATGTAAGTTCCTCGAGAGATACTATCCCATCTTAAGGATACAAAGCGTGAGGAAAAGGACGAGTTCCCTCCGTATGGGGAATGGCGAGACGGTGTACGACTATTGGTGTCGCTTCAAGTCCATCTTGGCAAAGTGTCCTAATCATCAAATCTCCGACCAAGACTTGATTCAATACTACGTGAACGGCTTGAGGGCGACTCGTATAAGCTCAGGAGTGCTGCGGTGGAGGGTCCATCCACAACAACAACCCAAATGAGGCATTCAAACCACTCGCAGACTTGATCAAGAGTCTCGAGATGAGGCCAACACAATAGTCAAGACGATGCCCACCAAGAAGCTACTACTCGTATGGATCCGACATGAAGGATATGAAGGTCATGATGAAACAAATGATGGACCCGCTGAGATCCTCTATAGCCAAGAAGAATGTCAAACGTGTCAGCTTTGCTTTGCCACCACCCACAACAAGGACTAGTGTCTACAAGTAGCCGAAGAAGAAGAAGAAGTGAATGCCTTGGGCATGTCAACAACGGTGGTGGAGGAACGCCAAGGTCGTGAGAGCCCCGCTCGACCGCACAACCCAACATGAAAAATCATGAGAACTTGAGGTATGGAGGCACACACTATCAAGCACCTCGCGTAACCCACCTCAAGCTCGCCATCTTTAGCCGAGATAGTGCACAATCAAGGAGCTACCCAAGGCGTGATAGTGCAGACCGACAAGTTCAAGATGCAGACAAGAGGAGTCCTACAACTGTGGCCGACCCAAATTAACACCTTGATGCAAGAGATCTCAAAGATCAATTAAAAGTTAGGGACACTTCCCCGCCAAGTGCAACACAGCCCAATGCGCACGTCAACGCAATCAACTTGAGGACTGGCAAGAACTGGCCGTCAGGGACGAAGCCCCAGTCAAGGAGCCAGTCGAGACAGAAGACATAACCGAGGAATTCGAGGACTTGGTCAAGGAACCTGAACCCGAGGTGAATACCTCCTTACCCAAGGTAGCGCATAAGACATAGATCAAGATCAGACCTCCCTTTCCAGGAAGGTTGGCAAGGAACAAAGAAGCGGAAGAGATGAATGAGATGATCAAGATCTTTAAGAAGATAGAGATCAACATACCTTTGATCACTGCTTTGACCTCGATGCCGAGGTGTGCTAAGTTCCTAAAAGAGCTGTGTACCAAGAGACTCAAGTACACAGACGATGCTAAGCTCCAAATGGGGGAGAACATCTCAGCCATGCTTAAACGAGACCTCCCAATCAAGTGTACCGATCCCGTAATGTTCTATATACTTTGTGTGATCGACAATGAGGATAGACCGTTATGTTGATCTCGGGCATCAATCAATGTGATGCCCCATATCTATCTATCAAGAGTTGAAACTCGGACCACTCCGACCATCTTGTGTTGAGATTCAACTGGCAGACAAGTCAAGTGTCTATCCTAAAGGGATCGTTGAGGATGTTCTCGTCAAGGTGCTGGACCTTATTTTCCCAACCGATTTTACGTCCTAAATATGGGCAAGACTCGACCAAGAAGCAATTCACGCTACTAGGCGTGCCATTTCTCAAGACGGCCCGGACTTTAATCGACTGCGATACGGGGAAGCTTACATGCAAATTACGGGAGACGGGTCACCTTTGATATCTACAAAGCCGAGCAATTTCTGATCGACACCGAGATGGTGGACTTCGTCAGTCTCACCGAGAAGGATGTTGAGAGATACTCTACCAACATGGTCATCAAGGACGTGTACGAAAGAGTCATCCAAGGGCACACTAAAGATCTAGAGTATCTGGATAAGGAGGAGATCGAGGCAACCGAAGTACTTGAGGCAGAAACCGACCAAGGCGGGGATGATCAACCAAGCTATCGATCACATCTAGTGCATGACAAGGAGAGAATGCAACCTTCCTCAAGAAAGCCCCAAGCTACAAACACTGAAGTATATCTACCTCGGAGCCAACGAGACGTTGCACAAGAATCATAAGCTCCGAAATGACCGTAAAGAAGAAGAAGAGACGAGAGCCGCTCTTGAGCAAGCACAGGAGGCCATCGGCCGGACCTTAGTCGACCTCAAGGGCATCACCCCTACTGTTTGCCAACACTACATCTTGCTCGAGGACGATGCCATACCAATCGAGACCCCTGCATAAGCTCAACCCGTGATGAAAGAAGTTGTCAAGGTGGAGATACTCAAATTCCTCGAGTCATTCATTTACCCCATCCTCGGACACCGGTGGGTCACCGATCCACATCGCACTAAAGAAATCCAACAGATAGGTGGTCGAGAATGAAGGCAAGGAACTAGTCACGACGAGACTCCAGACAGGCTGGAGGGTTTGCATCGACTACAGAAAGCTCAACAAGGTGACCAGGAAGGACCACTTCCGCCGCTCATCGACCAGATTCTCGAGAGACTCGCGAATGTGAATTTTGTTTCCTCGACGGCTACTCGTTATATGCAAATTTGTGTGGCATTAGAAGATCAAGATAAGACTACATTAACTTGCCCATTCGCATATTTGCATATCGTCAGATGCCATTTGGTTTATGCAATACCCTGTGGACATTTCAAAGATGCATGATGAGTATATTTTTCGATTTGCTTGAGCAATGCATTGAGGTGTTCATGGATTATTTTATGCTTATGGCAAGACGTTTAACCAAAGGCATGAGCATCTCGAGTTAGTTCCGCAGAGGTGCGTGGAGAAGGACTTCAGGCCAATTATGAGAAATGCCACTCATGGTCAAGGAGGAATTGTCCTTAGCATGTTATCTCCGAGAAGCGGCATTGAGGTAGACAAAGCCAAGGCGAGATCATAGCTGTCGCTTTATCCCACCAACATCAAGCGGTACCGCAGGATTACTCGCCACGCCGATTCTATAGACGGTTTGTCAAGGACTTCGCCAAGATAGCACAACCGATGAACCGCCTCCTCCGTAACGATATACCGTGGGAGTTCGACGACGATGCAAAGAAGCTTTCGGATATCAAGCGAGCACTGTCACAACTTCCATCATAAGGCCACCCGAATGGGGCATGCCTTTCGAAATGATATGCGACGCTAGCGGATACGTTGTTGGCGCGGTGCTTGGGCAAAAATCGCAAGGAAAGTTTCATATATTATGCATCAAGACCCCATCGGGTCAGCAGATCAATCACACAACCACGAGAGGCGAGTTTCACCGTGGTGTTTCGCCGAGAAATTTCGCCCACCTCTTCTGGAGCAAGACGGTGGTTTACACCGACCACGCCACTTGAAATATCTCATGGCAAAGAAGGACACAAAGCCAAGATCGACATGTGGATACTTCTCCGTGAGTTCGATGTTGAGAACAAAGACAAGTGTAATACCCCGCAATTAACGCCTAATTACGGATTTAAAAACCAGAATCAAAGCTACCGAGATATTCAATCGTAATGATATCGAATAATGACTTCGATTAATTACTAAGGAATGAAATCCTATTTTATATTCACCGAGAATTGTGAATTAAGGAATAAAAGTATATGAAGTATATCGGTATTATTTTAACGCCGATCGCAGACGATAGTTAAAATTATGATATTTTCTAAGCAATTAAGCTTAGAATTAAATTCCATTATTAATGGAATAATTTAATAAAGTGATGACGACCATTTCGAGATGAGTCGATAATGAACGTTTTGCAACGCTTTTCAAACGTTAACGTTGAGATGAAACGAAAAGCGCTTTTAATCGATCAAGAAATTATAGGAATTAATTTCCTATGATTAGTATATGTAATTACAGTATTATTAGCATTAAATCAATGCTATATCATCAAGATTTGATAGTGACCAATTTTTCAAACGTTTGAAAACCCTAATTTTCTAACTCGGTTTTTATCGCATAAAATGATGCCATTAATTTATCCTATGATATTATCTATCATATAAACCATATGTTATGATATATATGTCTATTAATGGCATGGAAAATAAAAATTTGACCTATTACAAGTGTGAGAGCCGAGAGCTCCTAAGTGCTATAACAAAGTGTGTTGTTAATCTTCCCACTATTACATGTATCTATTATGGCAATGTGATTAATTATATAGCATAACTAAACAATTAAAATCTGATATATATATATATATGTGTATATTTTCGTGCATGTGTGTGTAGGTGTCAACTTCAGATGTGCAAGGTGACAATTGTCACCCATAAGCACCCCACACACATCCCATACCTCACTTCCTCCCCCAAATCAGATTTCAGCCATTCCCACACCTCAATCAGCCGTCCCTTCCCTTTCTCCTCCTCTCTCAAAAATCTGCAAGGAGTTGAGAGCTTTCCCACCCCTTCCACATCTCACGGCAACAATCAAGCTCCCCAAGGAGGACAGCCTAGTCCACTCTCCATCTCTCTCGCTTCTTCCAATTTCGTGGCTGAGGTAACTACATCCTATAATTCTTGGACATGGCTAGATCATACATGCATGTGTATAGGTGGGTAATTCAATAGTATTGAACACATATATGTGATTGCATGTTGAACTATAATCTTGTCTGCAAAACTGGAAGTTATCTCACGAAACAGTGACTTTATAAAATTAATAGACTAAGTTACTGTAGTCCGATGATTGTGAATTTTTAATATGTTGAACTCATATGTGTCTAATATGCCTCTGGAAAATTTCAAGGCCATCCAACTTGATTTGCTATTTTAATCGTATTTTTTGAAAGCATCGCACAAAACTGTGAAATTTCCGTGTTCATCACCCATAGTCCGTGGCTTTCGTTTTAAGTTTGGCTAATGATAAAACTCTGAAATTTGGCAGAAATATAATTCCGCATGTCTAGAAGATTTATGTAAATTTTCAGAATTTTCTAAAAATCTTTACTATTTATTCCAGATTTTACAAGTTAACTGCACAAAACTGTCACGGGAGTGATAGCTTGTGGTAAAATATTTTTAGCTCCCAATATATTGTGAATCATTGAGTGAGGCTTTTTCTGGATTAAACTAGACTTAAGTGGATTTTCAATATGATTAGTTGCATTCCCAGATTCCTTATAATGAGTCCTCGGTGAATTTTTAAAGTTGATACATTACAGTAAGCTTTTCGGACAAACTGCCTTAGTGAATTTTTTCATATAATAGGCTGTTCGAGTATGACTTTTACGTGAGATGTTCAAGCTGTTTGTAGTCCGATTTGGACTTGGGTTTCTTCACAAGAAATGTTCCTCACCATGTCTATTTATGATCTGGAAAGTTTGATCCCAAACCAAGTTTTATAGGTATACCTTTCACTGACCCAAAGTCACTTACTTGAATGTTGTCCATTCCAACTGGTTAACTTTGGGCTTATGTATTTCTCGATGCGTCAGATATTTTCCAGTATGGTCTTCATAAAATATGTAGTTCTTGTTACAAGGTTTCGAAATTGGTAGCCTGAAGCCATTTTGGCATTTTGAGTCAAAAGTTACGAGCCTCGTAAAACCCCTCGTCGTTAAGCTAAAACTGAAAATTCTGAAAAAAATTTCTAAGTATAGAAGTCAGTTTGAGTTGCCCACTTTGAGACCCTATATCTCCACAACCACGACTCCTTTGGATTTAATTCCTTCTTAGAACTTGTAGTACATGTTTAGAGGTTTTCAGGATGTATCTTTGTACGACCATATGTATTCTGAATCGAGAGTTATGAATCGTCAAAGTACGTCACTTGGGTTGTTTCAAACTGTTTTGCTGAAATTAAACACTTGAAAATTTGACAAAGTGTTGGAACCCCCCTAGGTGAAATATGCCTTATGTGAATAGGGTGATGATCGATTGTTATATGGATGATATTAATACATATTAATGACCATAAATGTATAAGAATACACTATATGAATTTAGAAATTTTTGGAAATCATTGGTAATTTTAAGGATTTCGAGCATTAAAGGAATTATAAGGATTTTAAACCTTTCTAATTAAGAGTAATAATATATTATATGTCTAAATATTATTTTGGACATATTTGGGATTTATAAAATTTTATAAAAGTAGATCACTATGTTTATAACGAAACGTTATATTTAATAACGTTATAAATGAATAATAAGGATTTATGGATAAATGGATTAATATTTAAGAAAAATATTAATAAAGTTCATCGATTTACGTGACAAATCGAGAATTAGGACTTATGAAAAGAAATCGATTGAAATCGATTTATAACATGAATTAGTAAGAAATTACTATCGAAAGTCAAAATTGTCGACTTTTAAAGTCAACGATCTAAATACGCTCGATAAATACGCTAATACGCTGTAAGGTGTACCGATTAGGTAAGAAACCTCATTAGTAAGAAAAGATTTCATAATTGAAACTTTATATCGAGAAACGATAACTCACGCCGAACGCTTAAACCGAAAAGGTTAAACGATATGGTTGAACGTGTCTCAAGAACAGAACTATTCAATTGAAATACATAATTGAAAAGCGATCGAATTCATTAAGAATTCAGCTTATATCGATATAGAATATCAAGTTTATTCTAGACTTTGAGAGTCTCGAAAACGTGAACAACGCATCAAAACATCATTTTTACGTAGGTGTGGACACGGGCGCGATGGCTTGACGTTAACGAATACTCAAGTTTAAGACTAACAATATTCCAGTGGGCTTTATTCTAAAACAAAACAACTATGCTACTTATATTAACCGCCTTTATTTACGATTTTTCCAACCGCTGATAAACTGCTTAAATGATTACCGCCAAAATGTTTACGCTTTGTGTATCAGATCCTATCCATGAGAATGATGAATGATATGAATGTTGTCGGGTCGCTCCCAACTTATGAATGAAATCGATATCGGATCCTATGCCGAAGGACAATACCGCTAGATTAACGTGTACACTAAGGTATTCGTCTCGTCAAGGAAAATTCACGGTCGGTCACGGGTCGTAGAGGAGGCCTCCTCACGACTTTCGACTATGTTACTATGATGAAATGATGATAAGGGATATGGATCATACACACCAGAAAAAATTGCACGCCAGCGATGATTTTATGAATCGATAAAATGTTTTAGTAAGCACAAGGCATTTTCAACTAAAACCCTGTGTCTTACTATGATGTGGCAATGTAATCTAAAAATGATAAAATATTTTTGGCATGAGTCCACTTAGTCTTGTACTCACCCTGCATGTTTGTTTTTAAATGTGCGGGTTGAGCGAGATGATGGATGGAGCGGTGTTGAGCAATAGAATGTTGTCGTTGAAATGTTTATACCTTGATAGTACATCGTCATATGTACATATCACATGTTTTCCAACAAGAACCCCAAATTATGTAATATAGTCCAAAACATAAATGACATATGTATTACGCTTTTTGTTAAAAAGAGTCTCCTCAGATTTTTATCCTGCTTAGAGTTATAGTCCCCGTTAATCCGCACTTAGGATTTAGGGTCATGACAGAGTGGTATCGAGCGGTTCGCTCTTGAACCCAAAATCTCCTGTAAGGTTAAGTCTAGATTGAGTCATTAGACTTTTAGAGATCACCGACAATGCTCAACACTCCATCACATCAAGCTCAAACGAAATGAGGTAAATGACTCTTTTTTTCAAAGTTTTGAAAATTAGCCCGCCAAGATGAATGTTTATGAAATGATTTTTTCAAATAAAAATGAAAGCTATGAGAAAGGTTGAGAATGAATATTATGACAAATGATTTTTCAAGAAAGTTATGAAAAGAAGGAAGATATAAGAAAGATGATGACAATGATATGAGAAAGTTTTGGCAAGATATTCCAAAGATGAAATGTTTGAATTCCTGAAATTCGATAAGGGTTCATTGTTATGAACGAAGTTATGTTATTCATGAGATTGGACATTTGTTTGTCAAATATGATATATTAAATTCTTTAAATTCAACGAAATACGTATGCATAAATGAGCTACGTTTGAATATTTGAAGTTTTACTTCAAACCTTAAAGTTGATTATGATGACGAGCATGCTAGCTCAACAGAACGTAGACTTTTTAAGAAGCATGATCACTTGTTACGAAAGAACATAGAAGTAAGAACTTCCTTCCATTACAAGAACAAGAGTAATGATGGATTTGAGAACTTCATTCCATCTTGAGTGAAGAAAAGCAAAGGATTCATATAAAATTGTTCGACCTCAGTATGTGCGATATTCGACTATGACTTCGGGAATTTGTAATATCGACTTTGACATGTCGACTTTGGTAGCCTGTACGACCTCGGTGTTGGCAATATTCTGTACTACCTCGGCATCGGTAACGGCATGCACGACCTTGGTGTCGGCATCGCTTATGACCTCGGTGCGAACGCGTGTAAATTTCCTGCACCGCGCAGTGATCTGTTTTGACTGTTCGGTCGTGTGAACTCCGATTTATGTACGGTTTTCGTCACGTGCTCCTAATGCACTGTACTTCATTTCTTATGAAGGACCAAATCCCGATTCCTACTCCGAATTCATGAGAATCAGTTGAAGTTAGTTCTATGATTTGAAAAGAGTAAGATCATTATAGTATGATACGAATCCTAGAATGTTACTAAGAAAGTAAGATCTTCAAGAATACAAGTAGAACCTCGACATACATGAGAACTTTGTTGATGACCTATTACGGTATATAAGCTTTCAAATTATATCCATTACCCAATTTACGCCATTGAGTTTAATTCTACGACCTAGTTCCAATTGAGAAATCATTCGAGTTTCTCACTTTTTCTCGAATAAAACTTCCAACCCAAAATTTACAAAGTGTCCTTTTGAACCCAAATTCTTGTGTGACCGAGAATATAATTGTGACGGTCCAGCCAGCCCATATGACCAAAGAAATCTCAGTAGTCGCCATTACGGTCTTTGGACCCTAGAGCCCATTTATTCACCCAAGGAACATATCGATTCAATCATTGAAAAGATGTTATCTTGATGAATGAGACAGTACCTTTGTAGGTAGTCGTGATAATTTCTCCTTGATTTTTGAAACCATCAAGTATGACTAATGTTGACTTACCTTGTCACCTAAGAGCGAATTAGTAAAGCGATAAATGTCGGGCATGAAATAAGTTGACATATCTCAGTCACCTAAAAGTTTCAGATCAGTAAAGTGATAGACATCAAGAAATTATGATGTAAAGAAAATCTCGATGAGACGAGATATTCTTCCTATGGCACACATGATGTGATGACCCTTGATGGGGTTAACAAAGAATGATAACAGTGAAGTTATACCATCATACGACTGTTATAATAACAAAGTTATGAATAAGATACTCTTTAGCATTGAATGCAAGAATAAAAGTAAAGAAAAGTATATGATACCTGTAGGATATGAATTTTCCTTATTATGTCATGACGAGGCGATTACAACTTATCTTTAAGATAGTTGGATGTCGTTGAAACCTCGTTAGTAGGTTGGACATGTTTAAAAGAATGAAGATGCATACAAGATATTCTTTTCAAAGAATATATATATATATAAATAAATGATAGCATCTCGCATAATAAATCTCCGCCTTATACCTCAATCAATGAGATTATGCTTGAGCATAATCGATTCCGAGTAATTAAAACTTAGTTAAACAAAGGATAATGAGATTGAGGAATCATAATCCTCAAGATTGTGTGAACGACGAGGATAGCCCTAGTATGTGAACTAAGTATGGAGAAATAACTCCAAAGCCAAGACATGGTAATGAGATGCTTAGAATTGTTATGGTGTACGAATGTACTACTCTACCAAGCCATATGACAATGATAACGATTCTAGTCCTGAAAGTGGGAACCGAAGTATAACGAAAGTAAGATTAATTTCAGATACCATGCTCAAGAAAATGGACAAAAGTCAAAATAGCGTAAGAAATTATGAGCTATACAATTAGATAGTTCATGATATGATATAAGCTTCAGAGATGTTATGACTTTGATAAGTAAGGTAATTCCTTGGAAGTAAAGAAACGGATTAAGAAACAGATTCATTATTCTGAAATGAATCTTAATACTCTAAGTTATAATGACACGAAACGCTTGTCTTGTGTAACTTAATAGTTAACAAGCAAGATAGCTTCTATAGATCTTGCAAAGGAAATACGTCCAAGAGAACACAGAAAGAGATTCTCATTGAGGGACTTTAAGGTAAATCCAATTGGAAAGATTATCCCTCATACTTTTGTGACGATCAGTAAAATGGGATATTAAGTATCTCTAACATGGAAATGAAGAAATCATTCAATGTCGAGAAAATGGTAAAGATATTTGACGTCAAGGCAAAAGTATAATACATCCCCAGTGGACAAAGGATTTTATCTTATGCGAAATTGCATGATGAATCAATAAAGGATTAAGAAGAAATGACGTATATCCAAAAGGGGATATTACGAACGATGGCACTAAATGCCAGTACAAGGATTTCTCTGGAAAAGAGTTCAAAGTAAGGATATATGAGAAATATATTTCTAAGATCGATAAAGTGAAAAAGGGAATTAAATCATTCATACTGGATTAGGAATGAATGATAGTAATAGAGACATGACGATCTCTACGATAAGATTTAATTATCGAAATATCAATATCAAAGGATAGGTTGATGTAGACCTAACCACGAATGCTATTGGTAAAAGCATAACGATACGGATACCCTAGAAGTATAGGGTGAATGAGGCAACAGAAGACCATAGCAAGGGAATATAATGTCCCAATGGAAAGGAGAATGACATATGAAATAGACATTTACTTGAATAAACGGGAAAACCGTAGACCAAAGCCTATACCTCACATTGAAAATAGAACAAATAGAACCAAAAGGCAGAATAGGTATGAGGAAAAAATTTCTCAGAATACCCATAAGATTTTGTTCAATTTAGGTGCTTCGCTTTTTGACATCGCGCAAGTATGCGTAGAAGCGATAGAACCCCACTCAGGGTAAGCGAATCAAGAAATAAAAATCTCCTTACCTATACAGGAATTATGACCATCCCAAGTGTTACTTAAGCTCAGAATTGAACCTAGAATCGGCTAAAGTTCTATCCAATGATTTGGATCATTATATCTATGTGGAAGTAG
Organism: Salvia rosmarinus; assembly: GCA_036937905.1. Classification (NCBI taxonomy): domain Eukaryota; kingdom Viridiplantae; phylum Streptophyta; class Magnoliopsida; order Lamiales; family Lamiaceae; genus Salvia; species Salvia rosmarinus. The sequence goes on from JAODLM010000297.1 coordinate 88,926, forward strand.
ATATAATTTTAGAGACAAGAAGTTTCGGAAATGGCTGTCATTCATGTGATTAGTGACCTGGGCCTAGCCTTTTCGTTAGAGGTTTTACATGACAGAATATCAGTACCCACTGTTCGCCTATGCGAATATCTTTAAGGCAACATACCGATGAAGATGTAAAAACGTAAAATGAGTATTAAGATAAGTGTCATGAGTCGTCTCACAAGTAGTCTACAGGTTATATCGTCTTAAAGTGTATAATTCATTAAGAGATCCTTCTTGTTTAGAAATCCCTCCATTGCTTAAATTAAGTCGGATTTATCTAAAATATCCGTTTCTGAGATGACAAGAAAAGAGAGTTTAACGGTGAGAGTTAACCCCAAGGCCTACAAGGTTATAACTCACACGAGCGTATCGGCTCTTTTATATGAACTAGGAATGAATTTACAACAGTTTTGAAGAAATTTTTGCACCTCTTTGGATGGATACTCGTAACTATAGAGTGTCAAATGAGGATGGTACCCAACGACGATCCGTCTGTCGATTGCCATTTGAAGGAAAATTTTGCAAAAGAAGTATCAAGAGAATATTTTCTCCATGATAAAATTCCAAAGCACAGGCGGACTTACGAGATTTGTCAACAGCTTAAGTATACATATAATGCGTGAGGAGCGACACCTAGGGTCCTCGGCAAGTTACACCACGAGTTGGTTGGATTTCAAGTATCAATGGTACGAAGGCGAGAATGGCAAAAGGGCGGGATCTTATCACCTTTAGGTTACAGCTACCAACTCGATCTTACTTTCGAGCTTACTAGTATACAAGCAGGGAAAGCGAGTGTTTCCTTAGTACCACCACTATTACAATCTCCTATCTGATTTGAATACTTGATTGCATATATCCGTGTCCCATTATCTCATATATAAGTTAGATCATACGATGTGTAGAAGATCACGATAAGTCTTTATGATTGGTCGAGCTTAATGAGATATAAAAGTTTCACAAACCGAGACAACTTAAGGACGAGTTGTCGGTTTAGGCTGCGATATAGATAAGAAGTGACTTGACTTGGTTGCTTGTCTATCTTGATGCGTCTCGGCGTATTGAAGGATCACGGTGAGATGAGTTCTTCTATCGACCGTCGTGAAGAACCTAGATCTCGGTGACTTACGATGATCTAAACCTCGATAAGGTATTAGGTGAGTATGAGTTCTTGACCATCACTTTGACTTGTTATGGGTGAGGTTATATGTTCTAACCAATATTCTCCGCATCTTGGGTGGTGGCGGTGCTTGTATGTCACGCTAGTTATCATGTCGAGTCACCGTATCCGTTGAGGATGATGGCGTCCCCTTAAGGAGCTAAAAGGTTTATTGTACTAAACCTGCAGTTGAGTTAGCTCAAGTACAATAATAAGGTTGAGTGGTACTACTTAAAATTAAAGATATTAATTATTTTAAGCGATCGAATGCTATAAATAATTAATGGACGTTCGATATCTTAAATCGGGGATTCGTAATGTCTAAGTGCAAGCTCGACTCAACTTCGGTAATAAAGGGTAAGTCAACATTTATTCTCTAGTGGCATGAATAAATGTTTATAAATTAATTTATGTTACGGGTGAACATAAGATAATTAATTTATTTGAGGCCCATCTTTATTCCTTGCATTTGATCCTGGGTGGCCCATCCAGGCCCGTAACTCTTCGATGAAATCGGTCCCTATACCTCTCTAAGGAAAGATTTTATTCTCTTTATCCTATAAGGATATTATTATATTTATGGTATATGCATAGGATATATAAGATTATAATAATCTTGAGATAATCCTTAATCCATATGGTATTTCCATATAGTATTATAATCCTTCCATATGGGATTATGGTAGTGCATTATAAATATAAGGTAAGAGATAAATTCAAGGTTAATCCACAAATTAGAGAGCATAATTTTCGTCCACCTCCATAGTGAGAGAGTGTGATTCTCGAAAATTAGCTAGGTTTGAGGGTGATTTTCGTAGTATTCTCCATAGATCGTCCTCACTCGGCGTTGGAGATTGGGCAACCGGATCTGATCCGGAAGGTCAAAGCACGAGTCTCGATCCGATCGATCCGTTCATCCCGTTCGATCGACCTCTTGATTCAAAGGTAAACACGAGAAAACCCCTACGTGTTGCAATTAATTATATAGACGCATGCTAGGAATATAATCAATGTATGGTGAATTAAATATCCAAGATAGATCCTCGGGGCGAGGGCTAAACATAGTTTTCCCTACAATTGGTATCAGAGCCTGGGATCAGAATCTTGGCTCTGTTGGATTAATTCACGTTTGATTATTACGTGCGCTTAATTAATTGTTGGATCTGTCGTTCATCGTGGCTCGTTTTGTTTTTGTTGGGTTTTTTTTCACCACGAGAAAATCCGTGGTTAGATTAGATTTATTTTTCTGTAAATCTTATCTGTAAAAGAAGAACGAAGACGAAAGCACGAAGAACGAGACGACGGGCGACGCCGGAAACCCGGGTGCACGGTCGGACGGTGGGCGACGGCGGCATGGTTTCGACTGGCGCCGCGTTTCTACGCCGCACAGCGTCGCGTGTTTTCTCGGCGCGGACGGACGGCGGGGCATGGCGCGCGCGGCATGCGGCGGCAACGCGGGCGCGCGTGACGCGCGGAGCCCCGGCGGTGCTCGGCAAATAGCGCACGGAAACCTCAACGATCTCGGCGAGCGCGGCGACGCGAGGCGCCGCGAATCACGCGTAGGCCTCGGCGGGGCTCGGCGGCGTCGGCGCGAGCGCGGAAACCTCAAAGCGCGCGGCGGCCCGGCGATCGGGCGATTTTCGCGAGGATGCCCGGCGGCGGGGCGACGCTCTCGGCGGCGGCGTTCGATCGCGCACGCGGCGCCCGGCGGCGAAGAGCGCAGCACCTCGGCGGCTCTCGGCGGGGCTCTGCAGCTCGGCGGTGTCTTCGACAGCGGCGCGGGCACCGGGCTGCTGCGCGAGCGAGCGGCGGCGGCAAGAAGCCTGGCGGCCGCGCATGGGTTGTGCCCTAGCGCCGCCCAGCCACTGTTTCGACCGCCCGCTTGGTCCGGTCGACCCGACCCGGTTCACCGACCCGTTTTCAGCCCGCATCCGTTTTTCGACCCGATTCGCCCGATTGTTCCGCCCGAATCCGTTTTGTGAATCCGGTCCGTGCCCGTGCGCGAGGCCCGTTTTGAAGTTTAATTACGTGCTTTGCTATTCTATGTAATAGATTAGGCAAGATAGTGCGGGTTCCACGAGTGGGCCACGATGAGCGTTTTATTTTATTTTTATCGTTCATTGCATGTCGTGGATGTTTAAATTATGCGATAGCATGCTATGTATGTTTAAATTACGTTGACAAACCTTTAAGTGTTTTACGTATTGGATGCGCATAGTAAGCATGCTAGGTTTATCACGTTTATCAAGCATATTTTAGAATTACTGCGAGCATGTTTTACATGTTGAGTTCTATAGACAAGCATGCTAGGATTACGTGATCTGCATGGACAAACCTTTTGAACAAAAGACTAAGCAAGCAACCCGACAAATTAATTTTCCAAATTAAAATGTCAAGACCTCCACTTTTGATCTCTAAACAAAGTGAGGCATGCTTGTGAGTGGCGTCCACGCGTGGCTTGCTTGCCTTTATTTATCATAAGTTTGTTAGATGAGATTTCTAAATAAAACTTTTAAATCTATTGAGAAGTGGGAGTTTCATGTAAACGATCCACACGCGTGGCTTGCATGTGCGATTTTCATAAGTTCTCTAGAGATAGATATAAAATGAGATAACAAAAGAATTTGAATTGGAGCGGTATGGTCCAGTGAGTATGCCAATTCTAAGAATTCATTTTCTATTTGTTAAAATGTGGTCATTGCTTAGACATCACCTCAGTACAACTTCCATGAAGTCCCTTCTTGCGATAGTGATGTGGTCAGTAAGGTCCAATCGTTAATTTCATTTGTCATAAGGTTAAGTTGACATGGATTGAAATTAAGCGACTAAAAGGTATATTTTAGTGCAGTCGGGGGTTCATGTGGCGTCCACACGCGTGGCTTGCATGTGGGATTCCTTGGGCGATTGGAGGTTTCATTAATATTGTTTTATCAAAGGTTACAATATTATTGTTACGAATTATATGCGATCGTATGCTTATGTGTTTTTCATTATCGTTTGAGATATGTCTCTTACACGATTATCAATATGCTCGCACAAAATCCGTTATCCGTCAAAATTTTATCGAGTGGAAGCGAAACATGGAATATGTTCTTATCATTGAAGAACACATGTTTGTTCTCACTACTCCTAAACCCGATGCCCTTCATCGACGATCGACTAATGAGCAGAGAGTCGGCGGACTTTGGAATAAGTCAAACAATATGGCTAAATGCTATATGATGACTACTATGTCCAAAGGCTTGCAGCTCTGACATCGATCGATGGTAGCCGCGACGATATTTGGTCAAGTCTCGAGAGTAAGTTTGGGCGGTCGGATCGGACGATCCGCTTCCACACAATGAGAGAAATCTTGGCGTGTAAGATGGAAGAAGGAAGTTCGGTCCATGAACATGTCTCCACATGACTCATCTCATGGATAGTCTTGATCGGTTGGGAGGAGGTATTGACCAGTGAAGCCAGGTCGATATCATCCTCAATACACCGCCAAGTCTTTTGAGAACTTTCGCGTGAATGTGATCATGAGCAAGACCGAGTTTACACTTAGTCGGTTGCTTAATGATCTCGTTCTGCGGAAGGAGTTATGGAAAAGGAGCACATGCTCTTGCTAGCACATCTAAGGGCCCAAATTTTCCGTTGCAAAATGGGAAAAGAAAAGGGGCACCAAAGGTGGTAGAGGCGAGGAAATAGTGGGAGTAATGGGAGCAAGAACATGGCTGCCACGGAGGCAGAAGAAGCGAAAGGAGAAGGGCAAGTGCTTCAAGTGCGGTGGGCGGGCATTGGAAGGCTAAGTGCCCTATGCTCAAGGCTCAGTGCGCTGTTTGCTTTAATGTGAAACATGTTTAGCTACTTGTTCTACCCATTCTTGGGTAGTGACACGCAGTCATGATGATCATGTTTGTTACACCTTGCGAGGGTTCCTGCGGACAAGGAGCTAGCTAATGGCGAGATAACGATCTCCATGGGCAACGCGCGAAGTCGAGGCGATTGCGGTTGGAGATGTTTCTTTGTGTTTTGAACAACAGTTTTAGTTTTGAAAGGCGTTTATATGTGCGGATTTTCGTGGAACCTTGTTTACTGTTTGAAATTATTTTCTCATGGATATTCATTATTTTTGATAGTGGTGTTTCTATCATAAGAAATGACGAAGTTATACGTGTTGGCACTTTATATAATTAAGCTTTATACTATTTACGCAAAACATAATACCTATAACTATGTTGCATCTTCATCAAACCCTAAAAGAAAGTTTTCTTAGCAAGATGACACCACTTTTCTCGGCATCTTAGATTAGGTCACATCAATCTAAATAGGATCCAAAGCGGCTAAGAATGGGCGTTGGGTAATCTCACGGTTACTCGGTTCCCGGTCTGCGAATCTGTATAGAAGGTAAAATGTCGACCGGACCCGTCAAAGCGAAGGGTTATAGAGCCAAAGAAATGTTGGAGTTAGTCCATTCGACTGTGTGGACCGATGTCCACACAAGCTCGTGGAGAATGCAGTATTTTGTCACTTTCATTGGCGATTACTCGAAGAGTGCGGATCGTATACCGCTTCACGCAAGTCTGAATGCTTTGAGAAATTCAAAGAGTTTAAGGCGGAAGTGGAGATAAAGCTAGGTAAGAGTATCAAGTCATCTGTGATTCGATCGCGGTGGCGAATACCTCGATGTGAGTTTATGGACTATCTAGTGAAGTGTGGGATTACATCCCAACGCATTTCACCGGGCACACCACAGACAAAATGGTGTGTCGGGCGAAGAAATAGGACTCTTTTAGAAATGGTTAGATCAATGATGAGTTATGCAACATTGCCTATTTCGTTACGGGGTATGCCTTAGAAGCGGCGGCATACTTGCTAAATCTAGTACCGTCAAGTCGATCGAAAAGACCCTTTCGAGTTGTGGTTTGGTATGAAGCCGGTTTAAGCCACATAAGGATATGGGCGATCCGGCACGTCTTTGAACAAGAAGGCGACAAGTTGGAGGCTAGATCCGGCGCAAAGCTTTTTATTGGCTATCCTAGAGGAGCGAAGGTGGTTTATTCTATAGTCTAAGGATCGGAAGGTCATTATTAGCACTAATGCTCGATTCTTAGAAGGGACTACATGAAAAATCATAAATCCAAAGTTGAAATCATTCTTCAAGAATTAGAAGATGATCGTATTCCACCACCGATTAGGCCAAAGGTGCGAGATGTCGAGTCTAGTGGGAGGATCGACACGGATACTTCAAGAAATTGAAGTGGGTCGAGTTCCACCGGAGATACCGACCGTCAGTGGTACCTACCCGACATGTTGTGCAAGATAGAGAACCACAAGTTTACGCACCCACCGTTGCCATAGTGCTGTAGAACCTCGTCGTGAGTGGGAGGTTGTTCGTCCACCCGAGCGATTTATGTTCGTGGGTGAATCTTGGTTTAGTCCCGAGAAGCGAACAAGCGATAATCGACCCATGGACATACAAGGAGGCGTCTGAAGACATTGATGCAAGATCATGGCACACCGCTATGGACTTAGAAATGGAGTCCATAACGGCTATGGATGTATATGAAAGACACCTCTACCGGATGGCAAGGAAGCCATAGGTAGTAAGTGGATATCTGAAAGGAAGAGATTCCGATGGAGAGTTTCGCTTTTAAAGCCGGGCTTGTGGCGAAGGGTACACTCAGTTGAGGGCATCGATTTCGATGAGACCTTTTCGCTGTGTAGCAATGCTCAAGTCCATCGAATTCTTCTAGCCATAGCAGCCCACTGAACTAGAGGTTTGGCAAATGGATGTTAAAACCGCTTTTCTAAGCGGTTACCTTGAGGAAGGTAGAGACATCTATATGCACAGCTTTGAAGGTTATGTGGTAAAGGGTGAAGAGCATCTAGTATGGAAGCTTAAGAAGTCCATTTATGGACTTAAGCGAACCTCCGATCATGGAACTTACGCTTTGACGAGGTGGTAAAGTCTATGGATTTACCAGTTGCCTAGCGAGAGTTGTGTGTATCGGTTAGATGTTAACGGTGATGTGGTATTTCTTGCACTTTATGTAGATGACATTCTTCTAGTTGGCAACAACGTGAAGTCTGTTATCGAGGCGTAAAGAGTTGGTTATTCGATCGGTTTCAAATGAAAGACTTAGGAGATGCGGCGTACATTCTTGGGATCAAGGTTTACCGAGATCGCAAGAAGAAAATATTGAGCTTATCTCGGGCGTCTTACATTGATCTTGTGATTACTCGTTTTAGTATGCGGACCGCCAAGAAAGGATTGCTACCTTTCGGACATGGCGTTCCTTTATCTAAGACGCGATCACCTATATTTACAAAGGAGATAGAGAAAATGAGACAAGTTCCTTACGCTTCCCGTAGGAAGTCTCATGTCTGCAATCTTATGCACGAGGCCCGATATACGCTGTCGGTGAGCATAGTAGCTAGATATCGATCTAACCACGGACAAGCTCATTGAATTGCGATAAAGCATATACTCAAGTACACGAAAAGGACTCGAGATTATAGGCTGGTTTACCATGCGAGATAGTCTAATGCCTTTGGGTTATCTGCAGACTGGGTTTCCAAGTGACCGTGATGAGAAAAAGTCGACCTCGGGCTATGTGTTTACCTTGGGAGGTGGAGCCGTATCTGGCGGAGTGCAAAGCGGCGATGCATTGCGGACTCTACCATGGAAGCCGAATATGTAGCCGCTTGAGGAGGCTTCTAAAGAGGTTGTATGGTTCAAGAACTACCTCGTGGATCTAGATGTGGTACTGGTTTGCCCAAGAGTATCATAGTTTCTTGTGATAACTCGGTGCGATGGCAAACTCGAAGGAACCACGGACCCACAAGGCGACCAAACACATAGAGAAAGTACCATGTCATACGAGAAATCGTTAGGCGAGGTGGCGTGCTGATTGAGAAGATTGATCTGACGGATAACCTAGCGGATCCATTCACGAAGAGCACGCCGCAAAAAGTCTACGATGGACACGTTAGAGGACTTGGATTGCGCTTGATGGCACCCACTTAGAAAGGAAACTTTTGTATAAGTGGGAGAAGCAAAGTGATGGTTTTGTTTGTAATAGCTAGTAGAGACACATTGTATACTAAAAGTTTGCTTTAGTATAAGTGGGAGATTGTTGGATTTGTATCTTGAAAGCGGTTTTGGTTGAGCTTGTATACAATGTTTCTGTTACCACTATTACAATCTCTATCTCGATTTGAATACTTGATTGCATATATCATGTCCCATTATCTCATATATAAGTTAGATCATACGATGTGTGAAGATCACGAAGTGCGTATGATTGGTCGAAGCTTAATGAGATATAAAAGTTTCCACCGAGACAACTTGAGGGCGAGTTGTCGGTTTAGGCTGCGGTATATAGATAAGTGACTTGACTTAGTTGCTTGTCTATGCGATGCGTCTACGGCGTATTGAAGGATCACGGTGAGATGTGTTCTTCTATCGACCGTAGTGAAGAACCAAGATCTCGGTGACTTCGATGATCTAAACCTCGATAAGGTATTAGGTGAGTATGAGTTCTTGACCATCACTTTGACTTGTTATGGGTGAGGGTTATATGTTCTAACCCAAAATTCTCCGCATCTTGGGTGGTGGCGGTGCTTGTATGTCATGCTAGTTATCATGTCAGTCACCGTATCCGTTGAGGATGATGGCGTCCCTTAAGGAGCTCAAAGGTTTATTGTACTAAACCCCGCGGGTTGAGTTAGCTCAAGTACAATAATAAGGTTGAGTGGTACTACTTAAGGAATTAAAGATATTAATTATTTTAAGCGATCGAATGCTATAAATAATTAATGGACGTTCGATATCTTAAATCTGGGGATTCGTAATGTCTAAGTGCAAGCCCGACTCAACTTGGTAATAAAGGGTAAGTCGGCATTTATTCTCTAGTGGCATGAATAAATGTTTATAAATTAATTTATGTTACGGGTGAACATAAGATAATTAATTTATTTGAGGCCCATCTTTATTCCTTGCATTTGATCCTGAATTTGGCCCATCCAGGGCCGTAACTCTTGATGAAATGGGCGCCCCTCTTTATCCTCAGGAAGGAATAGGATTTGATTCTCTTTATCCTATAAGGATATTATTATATTTATGGGATATGCATAGGTATCCTTTTCCATATGGGATTATGGTAGTGCATTATAAATATAAGGTATGAGATAAAGTCTAGGTTAATCCACAAATTAGAGCAAGAATTTTAGTCCACCTCCATGAGTGAGATTCTCGAAAATTAGTGTAGGGTTTGAGGGTGATTTTCTTGTAGCATTCTCCATAGATCGTCCTCACTCGGCGTTGGAGATTGGGCAGCAGGGATACAGTCCGGAAGATCAAAGCACGATCGTCTCGATCCGATCGATCCGTTCATCCCCGATTCACCTCAAAGGTAAACACGAGAAAACCCCACGTGTTGCAATTAATTATATAGGCGCATGCTAGGAATATAATCAATGTATGGTGAATTAAATATCCAAGATAGATCCTCGGGCGAGGGCTAAACATAGTTTTCCTACACGAGTACTTGTCACGGACCTCGACAAGTTACACCGCACGGTATAAAGAATGGTTGTACCACGATGTTCGAGCATGCCCACGTCTGTGCCATCAATGGTACCAGAAAGAGGCGAGAAGGGCAAAGGACAAAATCTTATCGCCTCGCGAATTAAGAGAATTACCGCTACCAACCCACATACTTTTGATAAAAGTAACACCAACTTCTAGTAATGAAGAAGAAGCGGGAGCGACTTGACCGCGGCTCTCGAAGAGAATGATCGTCGGAATATGAAGCAAAACGTATTGGAGAAAGGCAAGTTTCAAGGGAGAGTGCGACTCAGACGAAGGTCACTCGAGACATAGAATCCTAGGATCTATAAGACTTATATGTAGATAATGGTTTATGATGAAAATGATGTGATTATAATATGTAAAATAAACGTAGTTTGGAAGAGTTTGAATATGGTGAAGAAGTGTCAAAGTTTTGAGTGTAAAAGAACTAGGCCTTGTATGTCGGTCATTTCGGTGAAACGACCCTAAATATGTAATGTATGAAAAGTCCTCACTGAGGCATTATGATGTAATATTATATGGACTTGAAGAATGGTATCCGAAATACGAAATGAATTGTTCGAATAAGATATGGTTACTATGAGATAATAGTTACGCCATTCGGACTAACAAATGCACCAACCGACCATAAACCTCAAAATCGAGTGTTTCACAAGTACCTAGATAAATTTTATCTCAATCCTCATGGATGATGTTTTTATCTATTGATGGACGAGAAAGAACATAAAGAAAATCGAAGGGCTGTCTTCGACTTTTAAGAACCGCGAATTTTGCCGAATCTGATTTTGTAAATTTCGACAAAAGAGAAATATTCCTCAGGCACATAGTGTCTTTAGAAGAAAGCAATGTAAATCTGACAAAGGACAAAAAATTAAAGATGAAAGACGTCAATGACCTAAAATAAGATCAGGAATTTTATAGATTGATTAACTACTATTAGAGATCCATTAAGAACTCTCTAACGTAACAAAGCCAATAACATAGCAACCCCAAAAAGAAATCAAAATCACATAGATTAATAACAATAAGGCTATGTATTAATATGAGAAAGATAATAACTTATGCATCACAATGACTTAGGCCACATGAATATAATTTCCCAACTCATGACTTGAAATAGTAACAGTGGTATAAATACCGAAGTCTTGGAAATTTCACTCCTATAACAATAAATTAAGAACCCTTCACAATTTACAAAAGTTTGAACTTATTCTTGAGCAAAGAAATTTGGATACATGATAGAAAAGATGGCTCGAATCGGTAAAGATTATAAATATGATAAATGATCACCTAAGGAAGGTTAATGTAGAATCTAATGCCTAAGATATAAAATTCAGTCTAAATCATGGTATGTCCTTATAGAAAAGGAAAACTCATCGAAAGGTTAAGAAAGCGAGAATGAAATAGTCGGAAATCGAGGACGAACGTAAGTGGTACCTCACAACCAAGGTGAAATATGACTAAAAGAGAAATGAAGATGGGAATAGAATACAAATTAAAATAAGGAATGAAGAGCTAAAGGATATTTTAAGGAATGTTGGACGGTGTTATATTGTCTAAGAAAGAGATATATACATATATTTCAAGCAATAATAAGCTTAGAAATGAAATCGTGAATGAAGTTCATGATCCTTCTCATCTTGTAACCGGGCATTATTAAGATGTATTATGATTTATGAGAAAAGTTAGATAGCAAGGAATGAAATGAGATATAACCATATTGTCGAAAGCGATGTCTCGGTTACCAATAAGTAAATGCATTGTATCAAAGGCCTTATAAGAGTATAATCTCTAGAACTACACGAATGGAAATAGAATGATATAGAAATAGATCTTGTGATGATTTTACCAAAGTCGTAAAGAAGTTGCACTACTATATGGCTAGTAGTGGATTGACTACCAATTATGTTTTGTCTCTTATTCGGATGACTCATAGATCCGATAAGTTAGCTCGATCGTATATAAAGGAAATCGTATATTTACAAGGTACCAAAACCTATCAGTTCAGATAGAGACTTCAAGAGTACCCCTAGATTTGGAACTAACTCACAAAAGGAGTTAAATACGAGGTTAAACCTTAACATAGATGTCCACTCACAGACAGATAGACAATCAGAAAGGACAGTATGAACATTTAAGATACGATAGAACATAAGGGTTAAACCAAGATGCAAGTGAGAACGTATTGTACCACTTGGTAAGTTTACGTACGACCATAGCTACCAAATAACGATCAATGTAGCCTTATGAGGCGTATTTCGAAAAGAAATATTGACCACCACTTTATTGTAACAAAGTGGGTGAGCAAAGGTATAAAGTCCTGACGTTGTAAATGAAACGATTAAGATATCTACGCCAACGAGGCAAAGAATAAAAAGCTCGGGAGACGGACAAAAGTCTTACGTGCACGTAAACCCGAACTGCATTCTTGAATGCGGAATTAAAGTTTCTTAAGATTTCTCCATCTAGAGGAATTATAAGTTTAGATACAAGAATGATTAGATCACGTTTTATAGGACCTTACGAGCTCCAATAATGATAAGCCTAGTAGCCTATAACCGATACTTCAACCACATTTGGAAGAGAGTGCGAAATGTTTTCCACGTCGCGATTAAGAAATACTAAAATTGCCCAATTCACGAAAACCAACATGATGGCGTGACCTTTGACTCGGATGAGTTATGATGAAAATCTCGACTAATTTGATCGTGCGATTCAGCGATTAAAGAAGCAAGTTTGGGTCTTATAATGAAAGTCGATGGAAGAACCATGGACAAAAGAAAAGCACGTAGAAAGTTATGATGTTATGATGTTAAGATACCCATACTTTATGAGGTATGCAAATTTAGGACGAAATTTCTTTTAAGGGGTAGGATGTAATACCCATGATTAATTATGCCTAATTACGGTATTTAAAAACCAGTAAATCAAAGCTTTATTGAGATATTCAATCGAATGATATCGAATAATGACTTCGATTAATTACGAAGGAATGAATTCCTATTTTATATTCACTGAGAATTTTGAATTAAGGAATAAAAGTATATGAAGTGCATCGGCAGTATAATTTTAACGTCGATCGCGTATCGATAGTCAAAATTTCATGATATTTTCTAAGCAAATAAGCTTAGAATTAAATTCCATTATTAATGGAATAATTTAATAAAGTGATGACGACCATTTTGAGATGAGTCGATAATGAGCGTTTTGCAATGTTTTCAAGCGTTAATGTTTTGAGATGAAACAGCGTTTTAATCGATCAAGAAATTATAGGAATTAATTTCCTATGATTATATATGTAATTACAGTATTATTTAGCATTAAATCAATGCTAGATCATCAAGATTTGATAGTGACCAATTTTTCAAACGTTTGAAAACCCTAATTTTCGAACTCGATTTTATCGCATAAAATGATGCCATTAATTTATCCTATGATATTATCTATCATCTAAACCATATGTTATGATATATATGTCTATTAATGGCATGGAAAATAAAAATTTGACCTATTACAAGTGTGAGCCGAGAGCTCCTAAGTCTTATAACAAAGTGTGTTGTTAATCTTCCCACTATTACATGTATCTATTAAGTGGCAATGTGATTAATTATATAGCATAACTAAACAATTAAAATCTGATATATATACATATATATGTGTATATTTTCGTGCATGTGTGTGTAGGTGTCAACTAAGTGTGTGTGGGTGACAATTGTCACCCATAAGCACCCCACACACATCCCATACCTCACTTCCCCCAAAAAAAATCAGATTTCAGCCATTCCACACACCTCAATCAGCCGTCCCCTCCCTTTCTCTCCTCCTCTCTCAAAAATCTGCAAGGGGTTGAGAGCTCCCCCCCCTTCCACATCTCACGGCAACAATCAAGCTCCCAAGGAGGACATGAGCTCCGTCCACTCTCCATCTCTCTCATCTTCTTCCAATTTCGTGGCTGAGGTAACTACATCCTATAATTCTTGGACATGGCTAGATCATACATGCATGTGTATAGGTGGGTAATTCAATAGTATCGAACACATATATGTGATTGCATGTTGAACTATAATCTTGTCTGCAAAACTGGAAGTTATCTCACGAAACAGTGAATTTATAAAATTAATAGACTAAGTTACTGTGGTCCGATGATTGTGAATTTTTAATATGTTGATCTTATATGTGTCTAATATGCCTCTGTAAAATTTCAAGGCCATCCAACTTTATTTTCTATTTTAATCGTATTTTTTGAAAGCATCGCGCAAAACTGTGAAATTTCCGTGTTCATCACCCATAGTCCGTGGCTTTCGTTTTAAGTTTGGATAATGATAAAACTATGAAATTTTGAAGAAATATAATTCAGCATGTCTATCAGATGTATGTAAATTTTCAGAATTTTCTAAATGTTTTTACTATTTATTCCAGATTTTACAAGTTAACTGCACAAAACTGTCACGGGAGTAATAGCTTGTGGTAAAATATTTTTAGCTCCCAATATATTGTGAATCATTGAATGATGCTTTTTCTTGATTAAACTAGACTTAAGTGTCTTTTCAATATGATTGGTTGCATTCCCAGATTCCTTATAATGAGTCCTCGGTGAATTTTTAAAGTTGATACATTACAGTAAGCTTTTCGGACAAACTGCCTTAGTGAATTTTTTCATGTAATAGGCTGTTCGAGTATGACTTTTACGTGAGATGTTCAAGCTGTATGTAGTCCAATTTGGACTTGGGTTTCTTCACAAGAAATGTTCCTCACCATGTCTATTTATGATCTGGAAAGTTTGATCCCAAACCAAGTTTTATAGGTATACCTTTCACTGACCCAAAGTCACCTACTTGAATGTTGTCCATTCCAACTAGTCAACTTTGGGCTTATGTATTTCTCGATGCGTCAGATATTTTCCAGTATGGTCTTCATGAAATATGTAGTTCTTGTTACAAGGTTTCAAATTGGTAGCATGCAGCCATTTTGGCATTTTGAGTCAAAAGTTACGAGCCTCAGAAAACCCCTCGTCGTTAAGCTAAAACTGAAAATTCAAAACTTTTCTAACTATAGAAGTCAGTTTGAGTTTCCCACTTTGAGACCCTATATCTCCAAAACCACGACTCTTTTGGATTTAATTCCTTCTTAGAACTTGTAGTACATGTTTAGAGGTTTCAGGATGTATCTTTGTGCGACCATCGTATTACGAATCGAGAGTTATAAATCGTCAAAGTTTATCACTTGGGTTGTTTCAAACTGTTTTGGTTGAAATTAAACACTTGAAAATTTGACTAAAGTGTTCGAACCCCTAGGTGAAATATGCCTTATGTGAATAGGGTGATGATCGATTGTTATATGGATGATATTAATACATATTAATGACCATAAGTGTTTAATAATACACTATATGAATTTAGAATTTTTTGGAAATCATTGGTAATTTTAAGGATTTCGAGAGCATTAAAGGAATTATAAGGATTTTAAATCCTTTCTAATTAAGAGTAATAATATATTATATGTCTAAATATTATTTTGGACATATTTGGGATTTATAAAATTTTATAAAAGTAGATCACTATGTTTATAACGAAACGTTATATTTAATAACGTTATAAATGAATAATAAGGATTTATGGATAAATGGATTAATATTTAAGAAAATATTAATAAAGTTCATCGATTTACGTGACAAATCGAGAATTAGGACTTTATGAAAAGAAATCGATTGGAAATCGATTTATAACATGAATTAGTAAGAATTACTATTGAAAGTCAAAATTGTTGACTTTTAAAGCCAACGTCTGAATATCGTTCGATAAATACGCTAATATGCGTAAAGTGTACGGATTAGGTAAGAAACCTCATTAGTAAGAAAAGATTTCATAATTGAAACCTTATATCGAGAAACGATAACACGCCGAACGCTTAAACCGAAAAGGTTAAAGCGATGCGACCGAACGTGTCTCAAGAACGAGAACTATTCAATTGAAATCGTAATTGAAAAGAGTATCGAATTCATTAAGGAATTCAGGGTTTATAGCGATATAGAATATCAAGTTTATTCTAGACTTTGAGTCTCGAGAAACGTGAACGACGTACTAAAACATCGCTTTTACGTAAAGGTGTGACGCGGATGCGATGGCGGACGCCGACGAATACTCAAGTTTAAGACAGACAATATTCCGGTGGGCTTTATTCTAAAACAAAACAACTATGCTACTTATATTAACCGCCTTTATTTACGATTTTTTCCAACTGATGATAAATCTGCTTAAATGATTACCGCCAAAATGTTTACCTTTGTGTATTGTATCCTATCCATGAGAATGATGAATGATATGAATGTTGTTGGGTCGCCCCAACTTATGAATGAAATCGATATCGGATCCTCTTTGGAAGGACAATACCGCTAGATTAACGTGTACACTAAGGTGATCGTGTCTTGTAAGGACAATTCACGGCCGATCACGGGTCGTAGAGGAGGCCCTCACGACTTTCGACTATGTTACTATGATGAAATGATGATAAGGATATGGATCATACACACCCAAAAAATTGCACGCCAGCGATGATTTTATGAATCTGTAAAATGTTTTAGTAAGCACAAGGCATTTTCAACTAAAACCCTTGTGTCTTACCATGATGTGGCAATGTAATCTAAAATGATAAAATGTTTTGGCATGAGTCCACCGTGCATTCTTGTACTCACCCGCATGTTTGTTTTAAATGTGCGAGTTGAGCGAGATGATGGATGGGCGGTGTTGAGCAATAGGAATGTTGTCGTTGAAATGTTTATACCTTGATAGTACATCGTCATATGTACATATCACATGTTTTCATTGCAAGAACCCCAAATTATGTAATATAGTCCAAAACATAAATGACATATGTATTACGCTTATTGTTAAAAGAGTCTCCTCATATTTTATCCTTGTTTAGAGTTATAGTCCTGTTAATCCGCATTTAGGATTTAGGGGTGTGATAACAAGAGGATCTCAAAATCAAGTGGCCGCCACTTGAGCGTAATTTTGAGAAAGGATGAATGAGATCCAATCCGAGCAACGCTTCGGATGAGGAGCTACTCGAGGTCTACACCAAGGAGCGTTAGTACCGACTTGGTGAACTACATCGTGACAGAGTGTTGCCCGTGGGTATGCCAACACACCAAAGGAACAAACTCAAGAAGGAAAGTCGACAATACGTATGGGATGACCCATACTTGTGGAAGCAATGCTCAGACTTGATCTTGAGGAGATGTGTTCCGGAAGGTGAACAAACAAGTATCCTTGAGCACTGCCATGAGAAGGAGTGCGGAGGACATTTTGGACACAAGAAAACGGAAAGGAAAATCCTTGATTGTGGGTTCTACTGGACCACTATCTTCAAGGATAGTTACGAGAAGTGCCGAGGCTGCGATAAGTGCCAGCGAGGGCAATGTCTCAAGGAGGAACGAGATGCCTTGGTACCTATCTTGCCAAAGGAAGTATTCGACTTATGGGCATGGATTTCACGGGCCCTCGACGAACTCTAAGGAAATCAATACATACTCTAGCAGTGGACTACGTGTCAAAATGGGTAGAGGCCAAGGCGGACGTGGGACCGTAGGCTGTTTTTCTCAAGTCAAACATCTTTAGCTGATTCGGTGCCAAGAGCCATAATCATGATCGTGGCACCCACTTCTACAATGCCACCATCGGTAGCTTACTCAAGAAGTATGGGGTGCATCACTTGGGATGTCCAACAAGATACCATCCTCAAGCCAATGGCAAAGCCGAGCTCTCAAATCGCATTGTGAAGACTATCTTGAGGAAGGCCTTGGGAGAAAGCAAGAAGGGTGGAGCACTCACCTCACGATGCACTATGGGCATACCCGGACAGCCTTCAAAATGCCATTTGAATGTCTCCTCACCGGATGGTGTTTGGCAAGATGTGTCACTGCTGTCGAGCCGGAACACAAGGCATACCGGGAGATCCACAAGCTCAACTTTGGTGGGGTGGCAGAGAGAAGCGCAAGCTTGACATACAAGAGCTCGAGGAGATTCGCCTCTTAAGCATGATAATCTTTGCTATATACAAGGATTGGCTCAAGAGAGCCCATGATCTTTTGATCAAGGAAAAGAAGTTCGAAAATGGGCAAGTGGTTCTACTCTATCAAAATATGTTCCGCTATGCCTTTGGCAAGCTGACCACCAAGTGGGTGGGACCTTACATGGTGCACGCCCAAAATCCGAATGGAGCTGTAGAGATAAGCGACATGGATGGCAAGAAAGTGTTCAAGGTGAACAGAAGCAGGCTCAAGACCTACCATGGGCACGATCGAAAGCTTAGAGAATGGGAAGCTGAGCAAGATGAACTTCACGAGGTTCCTTAAGAGGATCCTCAAGATGCCTGAGCTCAAGGAAGACGTCGAGCTAACGACGTTAAACAATGCCGCTTCTGGAGGCAACCCGGTAGGGTACCATTTAATCGCTACATTTTATTCCCTTTTGTCGAGGGGTGGTCTTGACCACTTTTAACATTTGCCTCAAGCAAAGTGTGTGAGTGGGAAGCCCACCGATATTTCGACTTGCTCCGAGAGGACTGCTTATTCCTCGGGAGCGATTTTCTTAAACCGAAGTCCGAAGGAACTCAAAGCGGGCGAATCGAGAGGCAGTGGCAAGGCGGCCTTTGCCAAGGGCATGGGACACGAGGTGGCATCGAAGTTCTCATGGCCGACGCAGAGACGCCCCATCGGTGGTTACTACCCTATAACCGCCCCAATTCCATGTTCTAATTACCCCTATTTCGCCTACCCACCTTCCCACATTCAAACCTCACCCAAAAACTTCCCCAAACCAAAGCACAAAAACCCTAACCTTCCATCCATGGTGCACACACGTCTAAAGAAAAAACTCTCGGAACCAACCCCGAAGAAGACCGTCGATTGCCGCATCAAATAGAGAAAGCACCAGCCGAGCCCACCGTCGAGGGGAGCGCATCTTCCGGGGATGGAGCCCTCCTCACTGAGTTTGCCGAGGGAGCAGAAGAAGTGCCCATCCTCCATGACATCCACATGGAGTTGGACAATGACAAGGAGGAGCAGCCCACCTCGGAGAAGACGCCCGAGAAGACGCCGGAGAAGCGCCGAAGAAAAAGAAAGAAGGGTCTTCTTCCACCGAAAAGAAAAAGAAGAAGGAGACTCCTACCACCTCCACCTCGAATAAAACACCACCGACCCCCTCTCACACTGAGTCCGTCGGCACAGAAACCAAGGCAACGGAGGAGAAGGAAGTCTCCGAGGAAGGAAGCTCTGGCGACGCACTCGGAGAAGACAAAGACAAAGGAAAAGACCCAGCTGAAGAGATCGAGGAAGAAGACGTCCTCCTCACTGAAGAACGGCCGACGAAGAAGTTAAAAATGGCGACACGCTCGTCGAAGCGGGGGAAGGCTTACACCGTCGGCCAAGGAGCTCGCCAAGAACAAGGAGATGGTGGTGCCTGCGATCGAGCTCGCACCGAGCAACTGCGTGTCAAGGAGGACGTCGAGCGGCTGTTTAAAGGAATTGAGTGGGGAAAGTTTCTTGAATGGGATACCACAGTTTACGCGTATTTGGTGAAGGAATTTTACGGAGATCTTGACATCGACCACGACAAGGGAGTGCTAGTGGGAATACAGCTCACACTCCTCGGGGAGCGGAGAGAATTCACGGTTGACGAGCTCAACCAAGCTTTAAACATAGTGACGTTGATGGAGGTCAAGGGCAAGTTACAAGGCGCGTCAGGTGGTGCCCAATTTCACCGATGGAAATGGTCGATCCGGTCAAAGTTTGTCGGGAAAGATAGCGCACAGTTCAAATCATGTGACACCAAGGGAACCGCACTCAAGCACTCGGCCATGCAAGTGTGCCACCGGATCCTCCCTTACAACCTTTTCGGCAAGAAGGACAACAGCGTGACGATGTCAAAGAGCGAGTTGTACATCCTCTGGGCGATGCACAAGAAGATAAGGCTCAACTTTGCAGCCTTTGCCATCTCGCACATGAAGAGCATAATGGGCAGGAAGCAGCAGAGGCTCTCCTTGTGCCACTTGCCAACCAACTTTGCCAAGGAGAACGATCTGCTCGGTTCTGACTTTGCCATGACCCCCGAGATAGAGGACACCTTTGACTTGAAAGCGCTCAAGAAGATGCACAGGATAGTGGAAGACGAGGACGGCAAGCTCACCATCCTCACAGTGAGCTTGAGAGGCGGTTGCCAAGTCAGCACGCTCAAAGGCTAAGGCAAGGCGACCTTCAAGAACACCGATCCTCGCCAAGACGACACTCAAGCCGCCCTCTCCAGGATACAAGAAACTTTGAACTAGATCCAGACAGCCCAGCTCGCGTTTTTCTCCCACCAAGGATTCAGGTACCCACTTCCATCCCCTTAAGCTTTTCTTCCTTTTTTGTTTGTGTTATTTGTTTTGGTTTTTGTGTTTTGTTCTTCTTTCGCTTTTCGTGTTTGGTTGTTGTTTGTTTGTGTGTTTATATTTTTCGGGACCATATCAGTCTAACACTTTGCCACAAGCAAAGTGTGTGAGTGAGGAGGCCCTATTTTTGTTGGATTTGTATACATAAAGCGCTTTGGTCGAGCTTGTATACAATGTTTCGTTACCACTATTACAATCTCCTATCTCTGAATTGACACTTGATTGCATATATCGTCCCCCTTATCTCATATATGTTAGATCATACAAGGTGTAAAAGATCACGTAAGTCCGTATGATTGGTCAAGCTTAATGAGATATAAAAAGAATCACGGCCGAGATAACTTGAGGACGAGTTGTCGGTATAGTGCGCGTATAGATAAAAGTGACTTGACTTGGTTGCTTGTCTATGCCGGTACGCCTCGGCGTATTGATGGATCACAAAGAGATGATTTCTTCTATTCGACCGTCGTGAAGAACCTAGATCTCGGTGACTTACGGCGATCTAAACCTCGATAAGGTATTAGGTGAGTATGAGTTCTCGACCATCACTTTGACTTGTTATGGGTGAGGTTATATGTTCTAACCCAATATTCTCCGCATCTTGGGTGGTGGCGGTGTCAGATGTCATGCTAGTTATCTCAGACGAGTCACCGATTCGTTAAGGATGATGACGCCCCTTAAGGAGCTCAAAAGGTTTATTTTACTAAACCCCGCAGTCGAAAGTTAGCTCAAGTACAATAATAAGGTTGAGTGGTACTACTTAAGGAATTAAAGATATTAATTATTTTAAGCAATCGAGAATGCTCTAAATAATTAATGGACGGCGATATCTTAAATACGGGATTCAGAATGTCAAGTGCAAGCCCGACTCATCTTCGTAATAAAGGGTAAGTCAACATTTATTCTCTAGTGGCATGAATGGATGTTTATAAATTAATTTATGTTCGGGTGAACATAAGATAATTAATTTATTTGAGGCCCATCTTTATTCCTTGCATTATATCCCTGGGCTGGTCCATCCAAGCCCGGAGCTTATGGAAATCGGCGCCCTCCTCTCTCTATATGGATGTGATTTTATTCTCTTTATCCTATAAGGATATTAATATATTTATGGGATATGCATGGATCCTTTCCTTATGGGATTATGGTGATGCATTATAAATATAAGGTAAGAGATAAGATCAAAGCTAATCCTCAATTACACCTACACAATTTTCGAGAATCCCATAGGGCTTGGGAGTGATTTTAGAAAATCATAGAGAGGAAGAGGGTGATTTTCTGTAGCATTCTCCATAGATTATCCTCAATCGATATTGGAGATTGGGCAACCGGGATACAGTCCAGAAGATCAAAGCACGAGTCTTGATCCGCTCATCCCCGATGATTCGCAGTAAACACAAGAAACCCCAACGTGTTGCAATTAATTATATAGGTGCATGCTAGGAATATAATCAATGTATGGTGAATTAAACATCCAAGATAGATCCTTGGAGAGGCTAAATCTAGTTTTCCTACACTGGTATCGAGCCGTGTTCAAGATTCGCTCTATCGATTAATTCACGCTGATTATTACGCGCAATTAATTAATTGTGAATCTGGCGCTCATCGTGGCTCGCTTTTATTTTTGTCGGTTTTGTTTTTCACCACGAAAATCCGTGGTTAGATTAGATTTTTTCCGCAAATCTTATCTCGTAAAGAAGAACGAAGACGAAAGCCCAAGAACGAGACGACGAAGACCGCTCAAGAAACCGGACACACGGCGCGAAAGACGCCGCCGCCATGCGTCGCCTCGGCGGCATTGACGGACACGGGGTAGGAGGCTGGGCGCATGGCTCGGCAGCCAGCGGTGCGGGCGCACTGCCGCACGGACGCTTCGCATCGCCGCGCCGAAGCGTGCGTGCTGTTTCGCGAGCGTCACGAAAACCTCAACGAGGTCACAAGAGGTCAGGCGAGGCGGCGCGATGGCACATGTAACACCCGTATTTATGTAGATTAGCTCATGATTAAGAGCTTATTAAGAAGGGCATTGCATCCTTAAGAACGAGTTGGTTAAGTTAGAAGCTTTTAGCTAAGCTTCTAGAGTAGACGATATAATCGAGGCGTAATCTAAGATAAGATTCTCGGATCTTATTTAGGATAAGAAGACCTAGATTCCAAGGGTCTTAAAATGATAGGTACATTCTCAATAAGTCTTGATTTGAGAAAAATTGAGAATTTCAAAATCTACGTTTTTGTGACGTCGGCGTTTGCCGATTAAGCTCAGATTAAGAGCAAAATATTTAAAATAGTTTTTAAGGTTAAAAATATTTTTAATTATTATATTTTAATGATATTTGATGATGGAAAAATTTAGAAAGTGATTTTGAAGGATTTAAGAATAATGGAATATTTAATTCCATTATTCGCATAAAATGGAATTAAATTTATTTTTATAAAGTGAGTTCCTATTATATATTTTATAATTTTGGAACTTTATATTGATGAAAATGATGAGTTTAAAGTGTTAAGAAAATAAGATTCAATATTGAATTTTTGAAATTAATTATGGAATTTTCTACAATATTTTGAAAATTACATGAAAATATATTATTATTATTATTATTTTATTAATTACGAAAATTCAAAAATAAAATAAGGGAATTACTTTATGGAATTCTAGAGTATGGTGTGTTGGCACCATTTTGTTTGGGAAAAATAAAAGAAAATTTAATTTATAATGTGAAATTACTATTTTGCCCTTATTAATTATATAAGTATACTTTTGGAACCATTTTCTTCCTCATTTTTCAGCAAAAACTCACGCAACACACACACTTAAACACAGCAAATTTTTGAAAAAGTTGGGAGAAAAATAGGAAGATTCGACCGTTGAATTTTCGATCGGTCTTGAATCGAGGTATAATTTCATCTCTAGAACACATCTACGGTTTTAAATTTTTAAAAACATGATCATATGTTGAAATCAGATTTTTGGTCATTATGTATTGATTATGATTGATTATGTTTTGTTGATTATTTATGGATATTATGATAGATTCGATGTCTACGTATTGTTTAACGTTGAATTTATAAAGCATGTGTTTATTATTTGTAAATTCATGAAATTTTTGAAAAAGGGGGCTGTTTAATCTTGAATTATGATGTTTTTATGATTGAATTATCTTTATATATATGTTATTGGATTGATATAAACGTGTTTGGAACAAGAAAACATTTGAAATCGAAGTATACGAAAAAGTTCTCAAATGGCCGAAAACCCTAAGTGTCATAATGTTGAATTTTGATTTTATTTGATCATTTTGACTTCATATTTGAATTCTATGATAAGAATAAAGACTAAAATAATTTATTCGATTTTTCCATGACGTATTCAAAAACGCGGTGAAATTTTAGTTTGTCGTGAAAATTGTTTTCAAAGCCAAAGCTTTGATCTTTATGTTTTATTGATAAATGATGATCTTTGATGATGGTTGAGCATGTATATAGGTTCGTTGGTGTTAGATGGCGCTTTTACGTGAAATTTCGACGTTAGACCCTAAGTGACGCCTTAAGGATTTTCTGTTATTGGCTAAGACGAGATAATTGAAACTTGTTGTCGAGTTTTCTATGCATATTGAGACATATGGTGATGAATTGATGGAGTTTGGGCTATGTTTGGTTAATCGGTGTTGATTGGGCGATGCGTTTATAAACGCATTGCCGAATTTTCGATAGAAATTGTTTGTTAATAAGACGTTAGAGGATGAATGACCCAAGTTTTGATAGACCATAGCGTCTTAGATTTGATATCAAGAAGATATGGTCGGTCGACGACTAAGACGATTAATGATCGTGTTTGTTTCTTGTTAGCATTTATGCCGCTTAATATAGATAAAGAAAGAAATGGAATTGGGAATTAGTTCCTTAGCTCTAAGGAACATCCAGTGTGTATAAATATTTTTTATATGATATGCTTATGTTTTATGTTTTCAAAATGAAATGAATTTCATTATGAGCAAAGTTTCAAAGTTAAACGACTTTGCTTTTGAGCATTTAACACGAGCATGATGCATTACCTATCCACGAAATGAAAGAAAGAAAAGAAAGAAATGATAAAGAGTATGGCGTGGCATGGTACCTTCGGGTCCATCAACACGGGTATGTTATAATGTTTGAGATTTACCGACGTCGGATAGCGACCCTTCGGTCATAGCGTGTTTGAGAAGGGCCTACTTCTCAACACATAGAAAGAATCCGTGGATATGGGAAGAGAAGTTATCGGCCGACATGAGAATATGCATATGCATATTTTATGACGATGCTATGAAATGAAAGCAAGTAAGTGTTTATTTATGTAAAGCATGTACATGTTATTTCACTAAAACCCCATGCATTGCTAATGTTATGGCAAGTCAATTATATAGCCCTAAGGGCAATGTTTTATGTTTTCGCGATACCCACCGAGTGCATTTTGTACTCACGCCCTGCATGTATTTCTAAACGTGCAGGTTGAGCTCGAGAGGATGCTGGAATCGAATGTTGTACAAAGGAACTTCTCTAAATATTTGACTCATAATGATAATATTCAATTGTTGATATTGTTCATTGATGATTAACATGTTTTATTGCCCAGAGAATTATGTCATCACACATAATTCTCAACCATACTTTTCGTTGTCGAACTTTGGCCTTCACTTGTTGCTATGTTTTGTTATGCCGAATTTACTAAATATTGATGAAAGTCTTATTTTGATATTGTGATCTCGGCATTGTTGTTTTGACAACGATTTGATTCTGAGAACATGAATTATTGAAATGTCTATGCGCACAAGGATTTACTTGAAGGTCCAGAGATATTGTTGTTGTTGAACCTAACATGATGTTATGAAATCATTGTCGAATCATATTTTGAAACGTCGACAATTTCTCAATGTTGTCAAAGCATGTTTGAAAATGTACATTCATAATATTGGTTATTCCTTTGTGATTATCCTTCCTCAAAACCTAAAATCATTCTTTGTTAAACTCCATTTTACCTCTTTGAACCATAAATGTTCGATTCTTTCATGATGAAAGTTGAGATCATACATTGTGATCGATATGAATTATTGGTCATATTTGATGTTGTCGATTGCCAGAATTTCCTTCTTAACCCATGTCACGACCTAATTACTTGACTAATCACTTGGTTAAGTAGTCGGGCTGTGACAGAATGGTATCAGAGCGGTTTTGAATTCTGAACGTGTGAAACCTTTGTAAATTTGTGTAGTTTGTGTACAGTTTTGAATTCTGAGCTTGTGAATCCTAGTGAACTTTGTCTCAGCTGAGTACAGTCTTGAAATCTGAGCATGTAAATCCTTGCGAATCCTTATGCACCTTGAGCATATGAATTCTTTTAAGTCGACTGATTGAGAATTTGAGTTTATAAAGTCATCCGTTTGAGTCTATCTCGAGAAAATGAGTTTATGGAATCGCTTGTTTGATTCGATCGAGAATAAGAGTTAAAGAGTCATTGTTCGTAAGAGAACCTCAAGATTTGATTCCGCCATCTCTAGCTCACCGTAAAAGTTTATGCTTATGATTATGATTATGTTTATGAGTATGACGATTATGGTTATTTCAGATGATGTTTGAGTATACGCCTTAATGAATGAATTGTTATATGAGAATGAGTGAAATGAGCTATGGCTATTGCTCTATGAGCTAAAGTTGAAAAGAAGTTCTGAGAAGAGATGGTAGAATAATATGAATATGTCTCCACAAGAGTTCGAGTATTGTTTTATCTATGATGACGAGGATCGCTCGCACTGTTTGGGAGAGTACGACTGGTTTGTCGTCATCACGATGGTCGTCGTTTCGTTTATATTCATCAACGAAGATCAAAGAGAACTTCTATCTATATGAATCAGACGAGCAGCTTACCTAAAACGAATTTCTTGTTTGATTCCATCGCTTATGGGTGAAACGCTTTGGAGCAAGGTGTAGTGAGAATAGATGGAAAATCTCGGTTGATTTCTTTAACGCTTAAAGAGTGGCAAGGGTTATTGTTGTTGCCATTGATCATATTGAGTTTGGTTTTGTTTCTCTTGTAAGTTGATTTCCGACTCTTAGTCACCATCAAATTCCAATATTATTTACACTCGAGCCCCTCATTTTGATTCATTTTCATATTGCTAATCTAACTCGCTTGTTTATCAACTTCAGTTGGTTCATAATTTTTCCTTCTCCATTGGGGATGATGACGGTGAACACCTTAAATCCATAAATGTTGATTCTTATATACCCAAGCATGATACTAGCCCTTATTCTAAAAATAGAGTCTTCCTTATCAAATGCTCATTAATTATGCCCGAATCGATGTAGATTTTGTACCATTTAATTATTCTTAACTCGATGTCGAGATGCTTTTTATCGACCCGATTAATGCAATCCGTCTTTTGCATCTCTCGAGATTTCTACATAGATTCGCTTTGTTCTATTTTCTTATGTTTCCAAGACTTCTCTTTGAGATTTGAGAAAGATTCAATCTAGTTCATTGAAACCCAAGTGTCTCGAGATATTATGTATAGACTTGTTGTACCGTTGTTGGCACAACACAACCATAACCTTAGATATCGCCAAGTGCTTTTTGAAGACAACCTTCGTGGATAGAGTGAGAATTGATAGTGATGATCATATCGGATGTGTTTTGCCGTAAATATCCAAGCACCTATATACAAAACCTAAACGACAAAGTTTTCTCCTATTTTGTAAAGGTCCTCTAAATACAAATTCCTTCCTCGATATCTATATGATCATTTTGCTATCCAACCGCTTCATTTCACATTATAACTTTGTGATAAGCAAATTTGAAGATCCTCAGATCCGAGCCTATTTATTGATTAAAACCTTTTTCTTGCTTTTGATAAGCAAGATGTGTCGCTTTTTGTATTAAATGCAATGCAACATGTCACCTAGAAGAAAAAAAATAAAAAAATCCTAAGTTCGAAAGAATAAGAAAGTACAATTCTTTTCAAGATTTACTTGTATTTCCTTTCCCTTAAACCAATTGTAGAATGGCGAAATTCTCTCGTCTCAAATGCTTTATCCTTATGAAGTTGATAACCGTTGATATTAAAGAATGAGTTCGTTTCAATGAGTGAGTTTTTGAATTTTGGAGAGCTTTGATCAAGAATATCTCCTATATATATATATATCGTTTAGGTGGAAAGGTCAACAATTTCTGATGAAGATTACGTCAGAAAGTTCTTCCTCCCGAGCAATTTTACGCAAGAGTAATTCAAGGAAGAATTGTATCGAAAAGTATCTACCATGGAATTACGCAAATAGAAAGAGATTCATTTATGAGGCGAAGCAAAGAGAGAAGATTGCAGTATTATACGGCGTGAAGCCTTAAGATTGATTCATGATGCTCTCGATAAAGTTGAAAAGATGAAAAGACATACGTGTTGATTACCCAAATCGAAGCATGGGTGACAATCGACCGACTCACTAAAGCACGCTTTATTCTCGATTCTTATCACGATGGAGTGACAAGTTAGCTCAAGTGTACGCCGAGATAGTACATTTACATGAAGTGCTCGTCTCAATCATCTCGAACAGAGACCTAAGTCTACATCTCGTTTGGAACGAGTTTTGGACGGAGATGAAGGAAAGATTGTATTCGCATACAACAATCGATACTAAATAATGATTTATATGATGCTTTATGAAGCCCTATGACAAAAGCGTAGACCGTCGCTTCTTCTAAGATGCGATTAGAGAAAGAAGAAAAGTGGGACCGTAAACGATTAAAGAGATGGTCGTAATCGCACGACAAGTAAAGACAAGAATCCAAGAAGTTATCGAGATGTATCGAATCGCATTCGAGATTCAAGAAAGACTGCTAGTCGCTCACAGATAAGCATTTTCTTCGAGTTGAAACTATTCGCGATGTGTTCTATATGCTACAGATACAAAGCTATGTGTTTAATCCAAAACACATGATACATCAAGAGAGCAAATGTTCGTGAACAAGATTTAAGCTATGAAAGAAAGCCGAATCGCCTTAAATCGACATGGAAGTTAAAGATCGATGAGAATGATATATTACGAGCTTTTGTCGACGCACAAAATTTCGAGGACTAAATTTTTGTAAGGGGTGAGAATGTAACACCCGTATTTACATGTGAATGTAGATTAGCTCATGATTAAGAGCTTATTAAGAAGGGCATTGCATCCTTAAGAACGAGTTGGTTAAGTTAGAAGCTTTTGCTTAAGCTTTCGAGAGAGCGATATAATCGAGGCGTAATCGAGATAAGATTCTCGGATCTTATTTAGATAAGAAGACCTAGATTCCAAGGGTCTTAAGATGATAGGTACATGCTCAATAAGTCTCGATTTCGTAAAATTGAGAATTTCAAAATCTACGTTTTTGTGGCGTACGCTTGCGATTAAGCTCGGATTAAGAGCAAAATATTTAAAATGGTTTTTAAGGTTAAAAATATTTTAATTATTAAAAGTTAAAAGTTAACTTTTTATTTCGTGATCCGATCGTCACGAAACCTCGGGCGTTGTGAAGAGTGTCTTATAACGAATTCATGTACACTAAGTATACAAGTTTTCGACCACCCACGGGTTTGGCACTCTGAGGAAGTTATCGAAATACTGAACTTTTCATGGGTCTTTTGAAAGCATATCTTGTTTATAGTCATTGTGTTCAGTATTTTATTTCGAGTCCATGGGTACCAAGTTTGTTTGATTTTGGAGTCCGCTTATGAAAGTTGCATCTTTTTTGCGTTTTCAAAAAGGTCGCTTATGAGCAGTCGTAGCCACCGCTTCCTATAATAGAGGGCTAGGGCCTTCATTTTCAACGTTCATTTTCTTCGTCTCTCTGTGTTTACGGACGAGCCGAGCAGCTTCAGGTATGCTGCGGAAGCGTTGGAGGAGTGGGGATCGAGCCAGGAAAGCTCGGCGGCGGCGCCATTGCGCTGCTGCCAGCCACCACCATCGATCAGCCCCTCCTCGGCAGCCTCCGTTTTTATCCTTTTCTTGTTTTGATTCTACCTTTTCGTAGATAGCATAGCATAGAACTCAGGTTTCTAAAGGGACGAGGCGAATAAATGGTCGGAGGATGCCGACCGCCGCCACCATTACCGCCGCCGTGCGCCAGGTTGGCCACCGATTTGGTGGCGACGGGCCACTTTTTTGCTATGGGCCCTTTAGGTTTTGAGTTCCGGGCTATGTGTTCTACTAGCGTACATATTTCTTTTTTTCGTTTTTCGTGCTTTTACATACCGGGATGTTTTTCATCGTTTCGAGTTTCTAAAGAAAGTACATGCCCGGGTTATCCTTTTTCAACATGGCTTGTCATTCCATGTTCCTTGTTATGCATATTGCTTATGTTTCCATTTTCATGCATCGATTTTGGATGGTTTATCCTAGATCTGATGATAGGCATCAAATTTTGAAGCTTCTTCGCTGCTAAGAATTATATCATCTTTCATGCATGCATATTTTAAAGGTACCCTATTATAGATCTTGATGCCCTGAATATATTTGCCTTCTGCATCGAGTTGATTTGAAAACCCGGAGAGTGCCAAATGTGGGTTCAGAAAACCCCAGTTTCGCTTCGCTCTCCGTTTAGATTACGTTGTTGCTTTGCTTTGTGGAATGTGACTCCAAAAGTTGTTCCATCTTGTTACCAAGTACCTACCAGTGCGATCTGTGAGGTTGTTGGATCAGTGGATATCTCCCACCGACGTTTTTCAATCGCTTAGGTTGGGTTATATATGCTTATTTTGAGTTATTTACTCTGATATTTCAAAGACAAACACATGAGTGCCATGAAAATGTCATAAAAAAGTTATTACTGTTCCCTACTCTGAGATTTGGATCAGTTGATTGTGCACGGATCTTTATTCAGTGGGTTAATCACCATCTTGAGTATTGATCGTGAGGATGACTCGAACTCGTTGTTATGGTTCTGAAGGGGATAGACCCCGAAGGTCACATGATTCATTGCGGTCCGCAAGGAAGACTACATTGATTTAATTGGTTGGATATGTTCGGCCGTGATATCGTGGGTTGGTTTGATATGTTCCGGCGAGAGGTGATGGATCAGCGGGATACGCTCGAGCCGAGGTTCTATGATGGAGTAAGAGTAATAACGGGCCAGGTATCAAAAAGGAAAAATCTATTTTTGCTTACTTAGAAGTGAGTTTACGTTTTAAAACCTTCTAAGGTAAGTGCTCTGAACACGGTATCATGAATTTTGTTTTACGTTATAAAACCTCAGCTGAGTGCACTAGTACTCACCCCAAAATCTTTTTCAAATATCGCTGAGGGTTAAGCTGCAGGTTCTTTCATGCCTTCTGCTTTCGTGATGTTGTGTTATATCTATGTACTCTGTTGTTGATGTATTCTTGTTCCTTTATTTTGCTCTCTGATAAGGTTTGCAATGATATTATTATGTTGTGAGTCTCGATAAGAGCATATTATGTGGTTGACCGGTCTAGTCGACATGATGTAATGCTATTTTGTTTCCGTGCATTACCAGTATCTAATCAGATTATGTTCATTGAAGTTATGTTGTCGATGTATTTTTGTTGGTTGATTGTTTGGTCACCCATCCCTTTCAGGATATGTCCTAGTTATAGAGGAGATATTGCCCCATTTTCTGGCCATATCTTCTTATTATGTATGTTTTATGTATCCCCCCTTCTTCCCCGTTTCTTATCCCCCACCCCTAATCATACCCCGACATCCGTCCCTCGGGAATTGGGGCGTGATGACGTGGTATCAGAAAAGTTTTTCCGGCTTTGGGTATGTAACGCCCCACTTTTTGCTTGATTTAATTTCTTTAAATTTTTAAATAATTTACGTTGGATTTGTTGTCATGCTCGATTTTGTGTTGGACTTGAGGGAGTCCGTAGTTGCGCCCCTAGCTAGAAAACGAACTTCATAATTTATTTTAGGGCCTTCAAATTTTACTTTACAGATATGGGCTAAGTAATAAAATAAATTTTGGGCTTATGAAATTATCAAATTATATTATTAAGTTTTGGGCTTATATAATTATCAAAATATATTATTTATCCTTAAATTGGGCTTTGTAAAACTTTATTTTGTTGAGCCTAAGTTTTATTTTATATTTATATAGAATTAAGATTTAATTAACAAGAGTTCTAATAGGAATATGACTCTTATTAGGGTTATGCTTGCTTATAGATAATTCACGTTACCTTATCTCACAAAAAACAAAAGCAAAATTCAATCTTGGAGTTCTCACACGGCATGAAGCGAGTTTTCATTACTTAGAAGTTTGATTCTTCAATCATTGGTAAGCTTCAATTTTTATATCATAATTACACCACTTTATTTTGGGGTCTTTCATTGGATGCACATCTTATTTTGAAATAAAATAGGAATAAAATGAAAATAAATCCTTGAATGCAAAACAGAATGGTCGTTTCTCGATTTACGTGAAGATTTTTTTTTGTTTTAACTAATCTAATTGTTTATTATTAAATTGTTGGAGTTGGAGAGTTTTCACGTGAGTCATGTTTCACTACATTTATTTGTTTGTTTAGTGAAAAGAGTGAGAGACGAGAGATGATAAAGAGACGGGCTAAGAGATTTTTTAAAAACTAGGATCTTTCTATACACTACAAAAAACACGCGAACAAACGACGGAAAATCCATTTCTAAACATCAAATATCCGTCAGAAAAAGTAATCTGCGACGGATCAACGATGATTTATTCCGTCGTTGAAAGTCTCGTTATTACTAAGACAACGACGGTAACCACGACAAATTAGGTTGTGTTCGCCTCGTAACTGCCGCAGCTCCGACTTAATTCCGCCGCTATTCTTAAAATTGTTGGGCGATCGGTTTTGATTAGGTTTTACCAAGTGTTTTACCAGATTATATCTATTCACAATCATCACTATTCTATAATTCACAAATCCAACAACTATTCAATACATCCACAATCATCACAATTCTATAATTCATAACAACTATTCGATCAGAAAGTTATAAATCCAAACCAATTCAACAATTCAACAATCCAAATCCAAATCCAAATCCAATTCAACAATCCAAATCCAACAACAACAATTCAAAGATATCCATAAATGAAGTAAAACGTAAAGATAGGAATCAAGATGGTGGAGGGTGATCGAGGTCCAAGATCGCTACTCGAGCCCGAGCAGGAATCACCGAATGCCTCTGCTGAGCTTGGAACCGAGCTTGAAGCATTGAAGTAACCGTGCATGCTCAATCTGCTGTGCTTCAACTCGACCCGCCCGCTTCACGCATCTCTCTCTCACCGTAGTTGCTCCTCCATCCGCGCTTCTAACCGCATCCGCCCTCCATCTCCATCAATCTGCTCGATATCCGTGAAACTCCATACGAGATGTCGCCGCAGAGCCAGTAACTAGAGTCGCTTCTCCATGAATGTACGTGAGAGAACCAAGACCAAACAATCTCTTTTTCTTGATGCGTCACCCGAGGATACCGCGAGGATCCGAGTCCCATCTACTGGCTTTCATTTGCGCCGGCTTAAGTCAAAATATGGACTTGGTCCTCCACCGCCTCAGATTTGCGGTAAAATCGTTTAAGTTTCCAAATAGAAGTTATTTTACATCACTACCATATTTAATATTTAATCTACTTACCGCGATGCTACGAGCCTTCCCATCTCGGATAACTTCCATCGGGAGCGACATGATATTTCTGAAAAACATCCCACTGGACCTAAGAAATATCGACTCCACGTTCTCTGGCCTATTCATTCACTCAAACATTATTAATGTACATAAGCTAACATTTTAGACTAAATCAAATTGAATTAGAAAAAAAAAAATACTTACAATGCTGGTAGCATAATCTAAAGCACATCTGGAGCCACCCATGTGCTTGACGATCCCCATCCCCTCACCATCTGGCTCTGTCATCCTACTCCTTCTAGCTTTTTCCGCCTTAGTCTGCACCTCAAGTGATTCCAATAATCACATCACGCAGCCAATCCGATCACGGGAATGAATGGAGGTGGTGCGTCGTCACTACTGCCTCTTGATCTTACGAATCGATCCTTATATCTCACCGCCGCCCTTTGGCACCATGCACGGTAGACTACTTGAAGAGACAAGCCGCATCCCAACAAAATAATTAAAGCATAAATTTGAAAATGATACATTTGAAATGCACATATAATGCACACTCGAAAATAATACATTTGTTGGGATCGAAAATAACGTGAAAGTAAGGTCTTATATGGGATCTTATAGGCTACTTTTTTATATTTTCTAAGAAAGTTATGTTTTTCTAAACAAGAATAGACCAAGAATGCTACGTTGTCTAGTATTCTTGTGTCTCTGTAGTATTGAGTATTCCTAACAATCAAGAGGTTTCGGATGGCTTAGTTTCGGTTTATAAATGTTTCTATTTCAATTCGATTTAGAAGATTAGAGATTCGGTCAGTCTTCAATTTTTGTCCCAACTACTTCAATTCTAACCGAACTAAGTGAACCTACATATATTTATTTGTAACTATTAAAAATATACATTTCAATACGGTCAAAAACAAAATTCGTTCATAATTTCAACAAGAATAGACCTATGAAGGATAGACCTATGAAGGAAACACTAAGTGTACTTGTGATTATACTTAAAGTTTAAATATAGACCTATGTTTTCTAATTATACTTTCAAATTTCACCATCCATATTTCATTATGTACTTGTGATTTCCGATCAATAAATATGCAATATTGAAATACCCAGGTGTTTTACTAATTACTATTCATAACCTAGTTACACTATGAAAGATGAGAGCAAATTGTCCGATCAACAACGCTTACCTTCAAAGCTAACTTTTGTTCTATAAATTTATTTCAAGATATGTAGAGCTAGTACGTTAATTAATATAGACATTCATAACAAATTAATATTCAAAATGTAGTTATACGTGTACAAAAATTTTATTGCGTCATACTAATACTCTCCAAATAGTAATATAGTTATATTCAAAGTCAACTTCGCTACATGGGATACATTCTTTATTTTATTTGTTTATTTGTCGCACTTAATAAATCGAGTATAGAAACAACCAAAATAGTGTTTTAACTTATATATAGGTAATAGGTGGGGTGATTCCAATCCCCCAAAATTGCATCTTAATGCATACAACCTCTGTAGTCGAGGAGTAAGAGGAAAATAATACATCTTCTTACATGGAATTTGTGATTTCTTTCGAGTTTCGGATGCTCGATTATTGCTCTTGAACGTGGATGCTCACAAACTTTACATCTCGTCAATTCAATCTTATCGCCAAGAATCATGCAATTAGGTGGACAACAATCTATCTTGTGCCATGTGCAATCCCATGCCACGCAACAATTTCTTCGTCTTCAAGAAGTCATCGTACAAGATTACCATCTGGATTGTCTCTTTCATGAGTTCTCGTTATTTGATCAAAACCTTTCTCGATATATTATTCTCGACTTTCTAACTCGTAAGTCGAGCCACAGACAATTGTGAATGGTTTGAGCAACCCGCCACAACGGTTTATCGGCGTCCAACATGTCGTAAAATTTTAGTGCCTCAAGATTTGGTTCCTCTTGAGGCTCGCAAAGTTAAACCGAGGACCAAAGAAGATCCATTACCATCGTCGACACGCACTTGATTGAGGTTCGGGTGATATCGCATCGCAGATCTATACTCACATTTGTCTCCCTCGAAAGATCCAAGTGTTATAATTTTGAACAAATCAAATTTTGAAACGTGATATCAAACGGTATCTTGTACTTGATAAGGTATATTATCGCACTTCTTACAAGGGCACTTGATCTTTCCCCATCCATGAATGATAGTTGATTACTAGCAAACTCAATGAAGTTTTCAAGTCCGCAAGAAAATCATGATTTAATCCACCACGAGTACTAAAACGCTTATACATCTATTCACGATTCTGACTCATCACGAGGAAGTGGAAATGGGATTCTAGAAGTGAGAGGCAAATGTTCCTGTCATGGGAAATGGGATTACGGAAGGAGAAGCAAATCTTGGGAGATGAATGTTCGCAAATGTTGGGAGATGAAGTGAGAGGCAAATGTTCGAGTACCAACTACTAAGCCCGACTTTAATAGTTTAACTATAGAAATAATATTCTACATCATAGTACATTTGGTTAATGATTTGGAAGTACATTTGTAAGAGGGAGAATTTAGGTGAAGAGATGCCGCGATAACTCTATTTATTGGTAAATAGAGGTATGCGCATAATTTTCTAATGTTTGGTTATGTTAGGATATATAGATGCAAAAGGCGGTATACTCATATTCGTATCCAAGTCTATTTCACGCTTCATAACAAAAAGGTTCTCACGTTATAGAAATAGAAATGCACGAGACATATACTATATAAAAAGTAAATTCAAATATATACCTTCTATTCTAATGATATAAATATGAAAAGTAATAC
This sequence comes from Salvia rosmarinus, assembly GCA_036937905.1. Classification (NCBI taxonomy): domain Eukaryota; kingdom Viridiplantae; phylum Streptophyta; class Magnoliopsida; order Lamiales; family Lamiaceae; genus Salvia; species Salvia rosmarinus. Next base: position 124,554 of record JAODLM010000297.1, read on the forward strand.
GGATGCATGTCAACATGAAACTAATTTGTTGAGGTATAAAATTGATGCACAAATATAAATCACCAAATAGAAAAAGTTCACACATGATTAGTTTATTTCTCTTGATAAAGAGTAGCAATCATTCAATTCCTCTCTAACCCTTCACGTGTGGGACATGTAAGTGATCACAACATTAATATATGTTTGAAAAATGTATACTTATATTTATATGTATAATGTTGTGATCACTTACATCACATGTCCCACACGAAGGGTTAGGAGAGGAATTTTGTGATTGCTACTCTTTTATCAAAGAGAAATAAGACTAATCATGTGTGAACTTTTTCTATTTGAGAATATGCAAAAAGATTCATAACTTAACAAGCTTTTACAAAATATGGGAATATGAATAGATTACCCTTTTTCTAATTGTAACACCCAACATTAATAGTTTGACCGAAGATATTCATATTTTTGTTATTCAAAAATCTAAATCGCTTTTGATTTTGATTTCACTTTTTTAGAGAAATTGAGTTTAGTTAACTAAAATCAAATAATTTCCCACCCCTAATGAGAAATTGAGTATAAGATTCTTCCATCTAGTCACATCTAAAGGAAAAGTTAGAAAAAATTATTTAATTTTCTTTTTCTTAACCTTATTATTAGCCTATGAAACATACAAGTACTATATGCATGTACATTTTATGTTAGGAAGCATTTAGGACCATAACACGTTCACCCCTATATATTACGTTCGAAATGACAATTCATGTTTCCTTAGTGGTCGATGTTGGTGAAGTCCTTGTCAGTATGGGGACAAATATTCATTTCAGATTTTTTATGACTATAATTACAATCAAACTTACAGGCTAATCATGTGACATAACTGAATCATAGACATTATATAGTTAAGTCATAAATGTTACTCCTACTTATCAAAATTTAGAATGGCTACCTTTGGACGACAATGATATATCTCTATAGTTGTTATTTATAGGTGTACTAAAGGAAAAAAATCTCCAATGTCATAGCATCAGCCACATATAGAATTAAATTGTACTAAACAAATACTTATGATCGACAAGTTTGGTCTTGATACTACTTACAAGTTTTGTTCCTTAAAATTAATCCATTTATAGTCACAAGCATATATAGCTCGCAACTTTGATTAATCTTGGTTTAGTAACTCATTTTTAAGATTATAAAGATAAAATGGACAAATTTGAATCAAAAGTAACTTAATTAACTTGAGGGAAGAAGGAAAGGAAGAAACAATAAAATATTTGCACCAAACATAGCAAAACCAAGAATTGTGGCTCTTAGCATATAAATAGCCCAAGTTCCTATTTTCGAGTCTTTGGTACAAAATTACCAATGGAGATTGGAGACCAACCAGTGATCAACAAATTTGCTCACAGACTAGAAAGTATAATTACTAAAACATTAAGCTACGAGCCTTCTCAAAACTAAAAACTTAAACGAGATCATCTCAATTTCAAATCCTATGACTTTCTAATGCAACAATCAAATTCAAATATGTGTCACAACTCATACGACACTGCATAAAATAACTTGCTTAAGCAACGAGATCCTAAATTCCTCTAGGCTCGACCATTCTCAAACCCACGAGCACACGATGCTCCAAAATTACAACTAAACCTAGCATGCTTCTTTAGTATCACGTAAGCACATAAGTTCAATCAGATTTGGAATCTAATGAACAAAACTCATAATTCCAAAATTAGTTAAATATGTTGAAATTGGAAAATATTCAAACATGCTATTAAATTATCATAAAATCCCATAAACATTATCTAACATGCTTAGCATAGATATGTAGTCGATTTTACTAATAAAAATCGCACAAATAAGTACATGTGTGTACAACTTTTCTATATATAATAAAACCGGAGGTGAGGCGGCGGCCAGGGCGGCGGGCGGCGGGCGGCGGCGGCGGTGGGGCAGCGTGGCGATGATGCGGGCGGCGTAGCGGCGGCGGCGCGGGGGGGACGGCGGCAACACGGCTGTATGCGCGGGCTGGGCGGCAACAAGCACGGCGGGCAGCGAGCGCGGGTAGGCGGCGGCGGCAAGGCGGCATCGGGCACGGTGGCGGCGGCGATATGGCGGTGGGCGGGTGGGGATGGGGGGGTTGGGGCGGGGGAGGGATTAGGGCGGATCGAGTAATGAAATCGGAAAGAAGACCCGTCTCAAATATTAATTTTTAGCGACGGAAAATATCCGTCGTTATATTTAAACCCTCTAGCGACGCATTAACGACGTAAAAGGCTTTAACGACAGAAAAGTTAACGACGGAAACAATCCGTCGTTAACATACGGGCAAATTGATCCGCTAATTTAACGACGAATGAATCCGTCGTTAACATCTACCGACGTAATAACGACTAAAATATCCGTCGTTGTATTTCTTGCCGTAAAAAAAAAAAAATATTAGCGACGGATATATTCCTTCGTAACATTTATTCGAATAAAAAAACTAAAATAATGTTAACGACGGAATAATTCCGTCGTAAAAATAATTAAAAAATAAATAATAAAAAATCCATTAGTTTACGACGGATCAGCGACGGTTATTTAAAGTGTACAATAAAAAAAATAAAAAATCATTAATTTAACGACGGATTATATCCGTCGTTAAAATCAACGACGTAGTAGCGACGGATATACCATCGTTATATGTTCGCGAAATAGTACCGCCACATTCGCGCCTCAAATACGCCGCAAGTCCGCTCGTTAATTTATTTCGTTTGTGGTCCGTCAGAACTGTCAAATTGAATAACGACCAATTTTTAGCGCCGCTAATCCGTCGTTGTTCGCGTTTTTGTAGTGATAATGGTTGTACTGTTATTAAATAAAGGGAATGTGAGTTTTATATATTTTAGCGGGCATGCTTATTTTATTACGACGTTAACTAAAGGAAAGTGGTGGTGTTTATTTGTTATTTAAAGCTTTGGTTTTGGATTTGAGGCGCTTTATGGTTAACTAAATTTTGGATTTCGATGTTTACTTGTTTGATTATTTTGATCAAGTTGTTAGTCCGTAGTTTTTTATGTTACTTAAAACGTCACTAGTAACTAATTTTGAAATGGTCAAATGGGTTTGAATTTTCTTTAATGAGTTATTTTTCTAGAGTAATCCTAGTTACGGAATTCAATCATCCTTGATAATTTATGTAAAGTAGTTAGTTTATATTTTATTTAATGCATTTGCTAGTAAACCTTACCAAATATAGTTTTGCTAAAGAGTATTATTTAAGGATTTTTTTGATTAGGCCCCGGTGAGATTAATTATATCTTATTGAACTAGGTGCGGTGCAACTAGAACCCTCGTCCGAGAATTGATTGATTTTGTTTTGTGGTGCTCGATAAAATAAGGTGGGTGGAATTTTCTTTAACTTGTAAATATATGATTTGGAATAAGCATATTTATTGTGGGTGGAATTTTCTTTAACTTGTAAATATGTGATTTGGAATAAACATATTTATTGTGGGTAAAATTTTCTTTAAATTGTAAACATGTGATTTGAAATAAACATATTTATTGTGGGTGAAATCTTCTTTAACTTGCTAAAGCATGTTTTGGAATTTCACATTGACACATAGAATAAAGCATGTTTATTTCCTGGAAATGAAATTGGTTTGAGAAATATTCTTTTACGTCCAACGTGTATATCATGGTTTGGATTGTGATACGATATTTATCAGCATGCGGTGAGTATGCAAGTGGAAGGCGATGACGGTGAGTCATTGGCTATGTATATATCATACGCCTGCAGGACAAGATTTTTAAGCGGTGAAAGGTCGAGTCTTAACGGTGAGTCATTGACTATGTATATATCATATGCCCTGTGGTAGGATTTTTAAGCCGGTGAGGCCGAGTCTTGACGTGAGTCATTGACTACGATATATCCTATGCCCGTGGCGTGATTTTTAAGCCGGTGAGGTGAATATGATCGACTATTACTTTCTGCGATGTATACACCTTCGTGAGACTTGATCTTCATGTATAAACATCTTGATACGCTTTAATTGTGTGATATCGGCATGTGATTATCTTCTAGAACTTGCGTTTTCGATGAGCAGATAAGTGTTTAATTTGAAAGGATAAAAGGCCATCTTTGTTAACCACATATTTTCCCAAACACAGCCCAATGATATATACCGCTTGTCGCCTTCTTTGAGCCTTTTATTAGACTTTATTCTTTCGACTATCGGACGATAGTAGAGCGTGCACGTTTTACGACCGCCCAGGCGCCCTAAAGTCAGAGTTCGGGCCGACGGCGGTCAACGGGCTGAATCGAAACCGTGAGCTAGGGCTGGGCGGGCTCGGTTCGTGTCGGCCGGGAACCGACGGTTAACCGCCGTCAGACAGGCTGATGGAACCTGGGTCCGTTATAGCCGTTGGACAGGTGGCTGAGGCCGAACGCGAGCTTTTAGAGTCGTTGGAACCGGTGTCCGCCCTAAACCGGGTCCCAACGGCTAAAAACGGCTAGAAAACTATATTCTAATTTCACCCAAAATCACTCCTATAAATATATCCATCATCCTAACATCCTCACTTCAATCTCTCATTTCTCACCTTAATTCACTCATTTACATCTAATTTTCAAGCTTTCAGCTCATTCTCATCTCAAACTCAATCTCAAGTTCTCAAGCTCTCAATCTCTCTTCTTATTCTAAACTCTCAAACTTTCTCACTTCATCAATCATCATGTCTTTCTTTAAACGATTAAACAAGGGAAAGGAAGGTCCGCATGAGGCTCAGTGAGGGAGGAAACATTCCAACTCAACGTTCACGAGGGCCTTAGCGGAGGAAATCTCAGGCAAGTTCGAAGGTTAAGTCAAGAAGATGCTCGATTTTATGAAATGTGCATCGAATGGAAAGAAGTCCCATTTCGTGACGAGTCGACGACCAAGAGCGCGATGAAGAGAAGCAGAAGGCGCAAGAATATGACGACTTTGACCAAGATACGCCACAACCACCAAAATCAAAGAACTTAAGTCCAGCGTTTTGTGAAGCACTTTAGATGCGTAAATTTTTCGTTTCTTACAAATTAGTTTCACAATTTTAATTTCATGTTCATAGTTCTTACAATATCTTGTTATATTTTCTTTAGAAAAGTGGAAGTCTGGACACCTCTTCCCGACGGTCGAAAGAGATCGTTGCTTATTGCAACTATTGCACAAAACCTACAAATGGATCGAGAAAGGAGGTTACGGAGCTCATAGCACATGGAGGGTTCTCATCCATGAGTATGGAATATCAACGAACCAGCTCAAATTAAAACCCTTCTCAATATTCTACGAGCACGCCCACTTTATTTAAATTTGATAAGGAAAATATGAAGATCGATGGCTAGATATTGTGCTATGGAAAAACTCCAATGCGTAGAGAAAAGTTGGTTAATGCAAAGTTAGTATATGCTTAAGAAGATTAGGAGACGATGCATGGAAAAAACATGATTTAAAGAAATATTTGGTTCGTTAGGTCATAAAGTTTCTATTTGTGCCGACGTTTGAACGGATGCTTATAATAAGAATTTTATATGGGTATTACTTGTCATTGGATTGATTCAAACTGGGTTATGCAAAAGCGTTAATTGCTTTTAGAGAGTTTAAGAGCCTCATAATGCTTTAGGTATTGCTAATATTATAATTGGTGTGTTAAATGAGTATTCTTTGATTAATAAAATTTTTCCGTTGGTTTTGATAATGCTTGACAAACACCGCTAGTATTCTCAACTTATTGAGCATCGCCTTCTTGAAGAAAATACTTTCATTCTAGATGCATTTGTCTATTTTAAATCTATGTGTTCAAGATGCACTTAGTATTTTTCAAGAACTCGTTAGTCCTATTAGAGATGCTATCAAATGTTTGCATGCTTCAAAAACTTATGGGAAGAAATGGCAAAATATTGTCATATAAAAATATTGCTTATACATGTTTCAAATTGGATGTTTCATCGTTGAATTCTACTTATGAAATGCTTAATAGTACTATTTCATATAAGGGTCATTTATGTGATTTTTTAGAAAAGAGTTTACATCTATTCAATTACATCTTAATGAGTCTCATTGGGATGCTTGCATGGATTTATATCGATTGTTAAAGGTATTTCATGGTGCTTAAACAATTATCGGAGTTTATTATTGCACTCGTATGGTTTTAGAACATTGCATGCATATTGCCATGTCTTTTGTAGTTGTTTTAGTAAACCATCTTTATGTGGTGTAATTTATTTTATGGTTCAAAAGTGGCTAAAATATTTTGGAGATACACAATTTTTTGCTTGCTAAGTGTTTAGATCCTAAATGGAAATATGATGGTACTTGTCAATGCTTAATGTTTATTATGATGCTTTTAGGCAAATGGATTTTCAAGGTGCTAGTATAGAAGGAGAATTAGTTTATTTTGATCTCCGGATGTAGATCAAATCAAATATAATCTTGAAAAGAATTTAAGTCTTTTTCAAGAATATAGGTCAAATATGGTAGTGATGATGATATTCAAACTCCTTTCTTCTATGATATCTTGATTAATTTTCCTTTGATATGAATGAGTTTGATCCTTTGGTACAACAAATGACTTGATGTACCAAAATAGAACATTCGAAAGGCACGAGGACAAGGTAATAGTGAATTAGATATATATTTGCAAACTCCTTTTGTCTTTGGTGTTGAAGATACGGTCCTTGATCGATGTCTTGAAGTGGTGGTCGAAGAAGAGGAGTACCCAATCCTCTCAATCATGGCAAGGAGTTATTTGCCGTCCGGCATCCACAGTATCCGTGAACAAGCATTTAGCATTGGAGGACTAATGCTTGATCAAGAAAAAGACATGGCCGAACATTGAAGCTACAATGTTGCTCGATGATTGGTGTAGGGCCGACCTTAGAGCTCAAGAACCACAATGGGAAGATGGTAGCAGGCGAAGGCAGGCCTTCACCAAACGGATCGATCGGAATCGGGTGCGGAGCGGTAGAGCATTTAGAAATTAAAAGAACTACATGGACTTTGATTCCTCTATGATTATGAGGATATGTAGGCAACTCAATTTTAGAAATTAAATTGAGCTCAAGTCCTTTATTATTATTATTTTTCATCCCTATGTAAAAGTCATAAACGGATTTATGTAATTTTACTCATCATTTATTAAAATGCAAAGTGTTGACACATATTTTATATTTATACGTATTTTAACAAATGCAAAATTTACAAGTTCAAACATAAAAAATCACTTACAAATTTAAAAATATTTACAAGTTTAGTAGTTTACAAATTTTACAACTTTAAAAATATTTACAAGTTTATTAAACTTTAGACTTAAAAGTTAAAAGTTAAACTTAAAAGTTTGTTAAAATCTGGACTTTGATACTTGTTGCATATTTGATTGAATTTTCAGAAAAATCGAGATAGAATTGGAGATTTTACCTTCATAAGAGTTGAATTATATCGCGATACGAGTTCGTGAGCACAAGCGGATCGAAATCGAGCTCGACGAGAGAAGCGGATCGATAAAATTGTTTCGAGCAGCCGAACCGCCGGGCTCGCCTAAAGCGCGGTTCGAGCCCGGCAGGACCGCTGGCTCAGGCCGCCCTAAACCGCCAACTAGTATGTAGGGCGGGCTAGGGCCAGTCATTTGAACCGGACCGCCGGTCCGGCCCTAAACCGCGGTTCCGCCCACGTCAGACGCATGATGGAGGTGAGGATGGATATGGAATCAAATGGGAGAAACATTTGTTTGATATGCTAAGTGGTGATACAAGATAAAGGATGGTACCCGTGTGAAAAGGAATAGATCCTATAAGCTCTATTACAAAACCAAGAAAAGTAAAAGTGAAAAGAAAATTTTGTGTATAGTATGAGCATAAAGGAAGTAATTGTCATAGTATATGGTACCTGAGTTGCATAAATGTGAAATAGCATGTTGGAAAGGAAAGGGACAAAGTCCATATGAGTTAATGTTTAGATGGAAGTGCTTGGAGTTTACTTGAGTCACTTAGCCATATATCCTACCTTAACCAATGTCTACATTATAACCTATCAAAAGACCTATTTGATCCTTATTTGAACACATTGGCAGGTGGAGATGTTAGAGAAATGGCAGACCTATGGTAAGACGTTGCATTGCATTGATCTATGAGTGTATACACGCCTTAATTTCTTTATGAGTTTGAGTGTATCCTCATATTCTACACACAGCCTTTGTGAGGGTTGAAATAAATGAGTTTTGCTTTCAATCGTTGTTTGTGTGAAGTGACTAATGTCATCATGTGTGCTAGTATTTTCGAGTAAGTATATTTCCTAGGCTTGAGTGTGTTTATCACCTTTCTATGCGTTGATCTTTTATTTGTCCTTCGTTGTGTCTTTCTTTCTTTGTTTGAGGACAAACAATGATTTAAGTTTGGGGGTTTGATAACGCATATTTCACGCGTTTATTCATGATATTTAAAGATGTTTTAGATCATAAAGTGCGTTTATGTCTTGGATCTTAATGATTTTATCTATTTTAGAAGATCTGCTCTTGGGTGTTATTTTGGTGTTTTGTAGGTATGTGTGTTGAAAATCGAAGCAAGGAGCCGAGCAAATCGCTCGCCCGGTTCTAGCGACCGACTAGCGGTCGCTAGCTGGTCCTGAGGTTCAATCATAAGCGGCGCCCGAGCGGCAGCAAGCGACCTCGTGCGCGCGACCCGGCGAAACTCATGCCCATTTTAGCGCGACCATGGCTGCGACCGCTAGCGAGCGCGGAAACAAGCAAGCGCCGCCGGCGACGCGGTGAAGAGAGTGTGGCGTCTGCTAGCGGTCGAGCTAGCGCCGCGAGGAGACGGCAGTGAGGCGGGCCAGAGCATAGTGGTTTTCACTTATCTATAAATAGGCGAAGAGCCCTTGCGCCTCAGAGCCCACAGCCCCAGACCTCTTTTATTCAGTTTTCCTCGTTTTACAGCTTTTTAGTCTTTAGTCTTCATTTAGTTTAATTCTATTATTGATTTTCGTTGTTCTAGTTTAGTTCTTGCATTGTTTACGCTTTGGCGTTTTCGTCAAGAATTCCATCTTTTCGTTTCCGTTGGTGGGATTTGACCCAACGATTGTTCTTGAGCGTCTCCTCGGGTTTTATATATTTATTTTCCGTTTCTATGTTTTAGTATTTTTATCCCGTTAATTATGTCTAGCTAAATTTCGCTCTAATCCTAGGGTTTGCATGATTCGATCCTATATGTTGTGATTCCTATTCTATTTACCTTCCGGGCATTGATTAATGATTCATGGTGCTTATTTATATGTGTTGATTTCGATCAATCTTGATGCATATCTAGTTGTCGATTAATACGAATCTATTAATTGTCATCGATCTTGAATGCATGATACGAATAACGCTTGAGTAAATGGCGAGATAGGACATTCGTGGAAGCATATTCTTAGTGATCCATTTGGGTTGCTTATTTTCCTCTAGAGGCGAATCGTGATAGGGAAAATTAGTAATCAAGCGCATTTTAAATGCGAAGTTGTTGGTTATATATGTGATCTTCCGTCTTGTCTGCGGATTAAACGGTTAATAATAAGCGGGATAAACATCGCTTGTGGATAAGTTGATGCATCCCTGGTTAGTCTTTCTTCATAGTTATCTTTTGAGATTTTATTGCTTTATTTTATTTCGCTGTTACCTTTGCTTTGGATTAAATTCAGCCTTAAACCTTTCACTTTTTGTGCTTGAATAATGATGAATTATCGTTGAGCTAGCTTCTATGTTTCGTATACAATCCCGGATACGATACGCTTACCTTATACTTCGGCGTTTTCATGTTAGAAAAGTGAGCGATCGGTGGCGCTGGGGGCTCGACGTCACGGGCTTAGCGGTGAGTGCGCTGCGCCGCAACGTCTGGACCCGCTGTTCACTCCGTTCTCTCGCGTCGAACTCAATTAATTGCGATATGTTTGCGCTCGAACTCCTATCAAGATGCTCTTATATACTTTAATCTTGGCGAGATCCATTTCATCCCTATTTAATGCGTTTTCTACAAAATATCGAAACAAACCAAGTAAGTCCAGAATCGATAAATACTAATCAAACCAACGACATAAATAGGACAAACCACGAAAACAACATGCAAAAATACCAAGAATAAGCACAAAATGAAACCAAACAACTCACACTATCCATTTGCTTGTCCTCAAGCAAAGTCTATACTAATAAGAGTAGAAAATAACTCGTGCAACTTAACTCTTAATCCAATCAATCAAACCTCTTTTGCCTTTCCCCAAACTTAATGAATGCATAATCAAAATTAATGTGAAACAAATCTAAGATTGTGAAAATTTCAAATAAACAAATAGGTTATTTTTGCTCGACCAGCTATACTGAAGTGAATTAACTAAAGTGGTCACCTTTAGCAACAAGTTTCTTTGAGAACATAAAGAAAGTATTAATGATTTTGGATCAATGTTCGAATGTGAATTCTCGTAACTCGAGTCTCCATCGTGGTTTCCATGCCTATTTTTCGATTTACGAGAGAGGCGAATCTCACTCCATTTATATAATCTCAATAATTTATTGAGTTTTCATTCTCCTTCTCATTTCTTTTCTTTTCTTTATTATTATTTTTTAAATGAAACAAGTATATAGATAACCACACTTATAAAACTCCCCTAGCATTAGCCGGACAAATCACGTCATAACCCGATTTAAGATCAATCCACATCTAATCGATTACATGCCTTTAATCACATATCAACAAGAGAAATGGAATTACATCAAGGTCCAGATCAATACCACGAGTTCGATGCACAAATCAAAATTCGACTTATTCGCATACAAAAACTTAAGTCCAAGAGATCAAAATAAGCACAAAGGCACATCACTAAGCATGCAATAGATAAGATACGCATGACAAACCAAATAATCTTTCCCATATTAAATTCGAGCACGTCCCGTGCTCAAAACATTAATAACATAAATGGCCAATAGAAGAGACTTGAGTAGATAAGCAGCAGGGTGTGAGCGTGCCTGCATATGGAATATTAAGGCTTCCACGGCGATCAATACGCAAAATATTTCTTCCCACATCCGAACAAACTAAAAAAAGACAAAGAAAAAATAAAAGAACAAAGAACAAGCCAAAATAAAAGGAAGAAAGAAAATAAATCAGGTAAACTCCCACGTGCGCTCGTTTCTATGGCACGAGCTCCCAGGACAACGGACTATCCATAGTCCTTACCGCAGAATACCATCTCACCGTAGCATCGGAGTAACCATATAAGCATAAGGACATCAGAAGCAAATAATAAATCATTTAAGCTCAAATCGAACATCCTATTCTCCAAAGTAAAATAGATATCTTCAATTCCTACAGACAATACTTTGGTGAATTAGGATGTTGACATATATAAACTACCCGACTTTTGTCTCTCTTCATCCTCCAATGGTTGAGGAAGATATCGGTTGTCAAACTTAGTCTCGTTTGATGAAACCTGACTCTTTAACTTCATCATCTTCCCGATTCTTCCTCGACTTCATCCTCCTTCAAGAACACGTATTTCAAGTGTTGTGGCGCTTCATTTCCGAGTAGCTTTGGCATGCTAGCAACTTCTCGTGCTTCGTCACCGACCGCAACAACTTCCTCGAGGTTGTGCCTTCTCATTCTTCACCGGTGGGAGAGGTATTGGTGGAGTGTAAGTCTTGACGCCTTTTAGCGTTAACCTCGCTCTTTCTCATTTTCCAATATTATTGCATTGCTCGTCGATATCTCTCCACTAATTCTCACACCACCTCTCCTTAGAATAGTGACCACTGAGCGATGGGGTTGGTTTGAAGTTCCCTTGCACGTTGCGTTGCATCGACGATGCTATCAATCGTCTCATTTGCTCTCAACGCTGCATTGTGGAGTCTTGAGCCCATTCTTGAGTGAACAAATCCTCCAGGACGACCTCGAGGTGGTGGAGGCTCGAATGCTGGCTATGTGGAAGCTGCTGTGTGGGAATTGTTGCTCTGGAGGTCTTTGTATGGCATATTCGATTTGAACTCGCCTTGATCCTGATACCTCCACGTTAGGGTTGACTCCACCCCGAGTCAAATTGTTCTGATTAAGCTTCGGAGAAAGAGGTCCTCACTACTTAAGAACTTGAAGATGCTCCCGAGGATCATAGGCTTGATGCTTCATGACGATATCCTCAAAATAGTCGAACTGGCTCCTTCGTAAGAAGAATTTTCCCAATCTGAGCTTTCCTCCACTGTTTGACCATATTCCTATTGCCGAACCCGCATTATGAAACCAACTACAAAAACAAGATCACATGCATCGGGGAGAAAATAACAAAAGAACGAAAAGAAACACGAAACAAACAACACAAACAATACGCTAAAGTTTTCCCGACACGGTGCTAAAATTTGTTTCAACTAAAAGTGTTCTCTTAATTGACTCATAATCGAACGAGGTGTTGTAGAGGTAAGATAACCCAAGTCGCTCTCCGTGAAAACTTAATGGGCTTATTGTTCATGTCACACATAAAAGCGTAAATTCTAAACACTCTAATACCAACGGGTTTCAAACAAACGTAAATTGAAAAGCGGAAGAAATATAAATTTAAGCAATCTAACTAGGGTTGTCAATCCCTAGTTGAGAACCTCGAAAACGAATGCAAGAAGCTAAGTGTAGAACAAACTAATCTAGATCTAAACAAGAAACAATAAAATTCAACGGAAGAAATTCAACATATTCAACGAAGAACAATTCAACACTCTACTAGAATCCAATATCAATTGCATAAAATGTAATTTATCTAATGCTAAAAGAAGGAAACAATCAAGAAACCAATAATCCAAAGTCTACTATATAATTGAATCCACAAGATTCATAAAGCAAGAAATCACAAAGCAATAATCGTAATTTAAAGAAATGAAAATCATAACATAAATCGGTAAATCAATGTATTAATCAAGAAATGAAAGCATAAATTAATATTATAGTTTTATCTATGTAGTCGATCGAAAGCTCCGAAATTTGATGTCCAAGACAGCGATCAGCGAATCGAATCGAATGAATAATGCCCTAGTGCGTATAAATATATATATATATATATATAAAGTGAGCTTCGATTGTGGAGAGCCTCGGTGTGGATGCGGGCCGTAGCCTGGGAGACGAGAGGGTGAGTGGGCACGCGTGAGGCGACAACGTCTGTGGCTGGCAGGTGATGCCCGCCGGACGAATCAGTGATGGGGTGCACGCGGAGAGGGCATTGGAGCGTCTGTGCGGGCTCACGGGTTCGGCAGGCGTCTGGCGAGGCGCGGTTGTGCGACCCAGGCGCTAGGGGCACGGTGGGGGGTGAGGATCGGCGGGCGGCAGGGCGTGCATTGGGGCTGCGACAGCGTTGGGGCTGCGTGCGGCAGCTGGCGGTGAGTGGGCTGCGCTGGGCGGCAGCGGCGCGCCACGCACGCACGCGCCAACTGTTTTCGCGTTCTCTCGCGTCAAATCCGAATTACAATCCGTTTGCGCCACGGACTCCTATCAAGATGATCTTCAATTTAATTTACTCTTAGCTGATCCATTTCATCCTATTTAATGCCATTTTCTATAAAATATCTAAATAAACCAAGTAAGTCCGAATCGATAAATACTAATCAAACGAACGGCATAAATAGACAAACAACTGAAAACAACATGCAAAATAATCAAAAATAAGCACAAAATGAAATCAAGCGTAATGGTGATATTTCGGCCGAGAGGTGATGGTGGCGGATATGTTAGACTGGGTTCTATGATGGGAGTAAGCGTAATACGGGTCGGTATCAAAAGAATTTATTTTTCTTACTTAGAAGTGGGTTTCGCTTTAAAACCTTCTAAGATAAGTGCTCAACACGGTATCATGGATTTTGTTTTCGTTATAAAACCCGAAAGTCGCTAGTACTCACCAAAATCTTTTTCAAATATTTTCACGATGGATGATGACGAGCGGAGGGTGAGCTGCAGTTCTTTCATGCCTTGCTCCAGATGTTGTGTTATATCTATGTACTCTGTTGTTGATGTATTCTTGTTCTTTTATTTGCTCTCGATTGGGAACAAGGTTGCATATTATATTATTATGTTGTGAGTCTAGATAAGAGCATGCTATGTGGTCTGCCGATCTAGTCGATAGGATGTAATGTAATTTTTTATGCATTACCGGTATCTAATCATTATGTTCATTGAAGTTATGTTGTGATGTATTTATGTTGATGGATTGTTTGCTCACCCTCCTTCGTGATATGTCATAGTTATAGAGGAATCTTGCCATTTTCCGGTCATATCTTCTTATTATGTATGCTTTATGTACTCTTCTCGCTCTATCATCCTAATCATACCCGTATCCATGCCCCTGAATTGGGGCGTGACATTATCAACCCACTTACTAATATATCCTCAATAATCCCTTTAGGATAATGAATAGATCTATTAGCTAGCTATGACACATGCGAGTAGGTTTTAACTCTCCCGATTCTAGTTGCTCAAAAATAAAGTAAGGCATTAAATTGATGCATGCACCTAAATCGAGCATGCGGTAGTTTTCCTTCCATTTAGCATGTAATACCCCGTCCTTCCTAACTTCGGTTTGCTGGCACTTTTCGAGAAGTTCAAAGGTTGACTTTTGTTTTGGTGATGCGACCCACGAAACCTCGAGGCGTTGTGAAGAGTGCCTTATGAAGAATTCATAGACACTAAGTATCAGGTTTTCGACCACCCACGAAGGTTTGGCGCTCAGGAAGTTATCAAAAATCGGACTTTTCATGGGTCTTTTAAAAGCATATCTTGTTTATAGTCGTTGTATCGGTATTTTATTTCAGTCGATGGGTACAGTTTGCTAAATTTGGAGTCCGTTTACAAAGTTGCGTCATTTGCGTTTTCGAAAAGGACACTTGCATAACAAGCTTGACCACCTTCTATAAGCAGAGCTAGGGCCTTCTTTTCAACGTTCATTTCCTTCGTCTCTGGGTTTCTGGACGAGCCGAGCTCAGGCTGCAGAGCTTGCGGAGAGTGGGGATCGGTAGGGGCTGGCGGCGCGTTGTCTTCGTCGGTCACCACCGCCGATCGCCTCCCCAAAACCCCATTTTCAATTTTGTCCTTTTCTTATTTTGATTACGCCTTTTAGTAGATAGCATAGCATAGAACTCGGGATTCTAAAGGGACGGGATGGGAAAAGCAGTGGGAGGCCACCAATTTATAGACCTCCACCAAATCGTCGCCGCTAGTGAGCTTGTGGCCGCGAATTGGTATTAGCAACTCACTGCTGGCTCACAG
>JAODLM010000290.1:0-100000 GCA_036937905.1 Salvia rosmarinus
TCAAATGATAAAATATTTTTGGCATGAGTCCACTGAGTGCATTCTTGTACTCACCGCATGTTTGTTTTAAATGTGCGGGTTGAGCGAGATGATGGATGGGCGGTGTTGAGCAATAGGATTATTGTCATTTGAAAAGTTTATACCTTGATAGTACATCGTCATATGTACTTATCACATGTTTTCATTGCAAGAACCTAAATTTATGTACTAAAGTCAAAGAATATACTTGACATATGTTTCTGATTTATTGTTAAAAGAATCTCCTTTATAATTATCCCGTTTAGAGTTATAGTCCTGTTAATCCGTACTTAGGATTGTGGGGTACGTGAATGATGGTATCGAGCGGTTAGCTCTTGAACCCAAAATCTTCTTTAAGGTTAAGTCTAGATTGAGTCATTAGACTTCTAGAGATCGGTGACAATGCTCAACACTCCATCACATCAAGCTCAACCGAAATGAGGTAAATGACTCTTTTCCCAAAGTTTTGAAAATTAGCTTTGGCGGACGAATGTTTATGAAATGATTTTTTAAATAAAATGAAAAGTTTAAAGTGAAGGATGATTGAAATGATCTTTGAAAAGAAATGAAAGCTATGAGCGGTTGAAAATGAATGATATGACAAATGACTTGTTAAGAAAGTTATGAAAAGAAGGAAAATATAAGAAAGATGATGACAATGATATGAGAAATTTTGGCACGATATGCGAAGATGAAATGTTTGAATTCACGGAATTTAATAAGGGTTCATTATTATGAACAAAGTTATGATTATTCATGTTTAAGATGATTGAGATTGGACATTGAATTGTCGAATATGATATGTTGAATCCTTTAAATTCAACGAAATACGCATGCGTATAAATGAGCTACGTAGGAATATTCAAGTTTTACTTCAATCTCAAAGTTGATTATGATGATGAGCATGCTAGTTCAGCGAGCGTAGACCTTATAAGACGCATGATCCATTTCTACGAAAGAACATAGAAGTAAAATTTCCTTGATTACAAGAACAAGATTAGTGATGGATTTGAGAACTTCATTCCATCTTGAGTGAAGAAAAGTGAAAGATTTATCGAAATTGTTCGACCTCGACATATACGACCTCGGCTTCAACCTCGGCATGTGCGATCGTCGACTTGAAATCAGCAATATTCTGTACTACCTCGGCATCGGTAGCGGCATATACGACCTTGGTGTCGGCATCGCTTATGACCTCGGCGCGAAAGCGTGTAAATTTCCACACTGCGCAGTGATTTTGTTTTGACTCGTTCTCGGTCGTGTGAACTCCGATTTACGTATGGTTTTCGCCACGTGCTCCTAATGCACTGTACTTCATTTCTTATGGAGGACCAAATTCTGATTCCTACTCCAGAATTCATGAGAATCAGTTGAAATTAGTTCTATGATTTGAAAAGAGTAAAGGCTGTTATAGTATGATCTGAATCCTAGAATGTTACTAAGAAAGTAAGATCTTGATGTACAAGTAGAACCTTGACATACATGAGAACTTTGTTGATGACCTATTACGGGTATATAAGCTTTCAAATTATATCCATTACCCAATTTACGTCATTGAATTTAACTCATGACCTAGTTCAATTGAGAAATCATTCGAGTTTCTCACTTCTTACGAAGAAAACTTCCAACTCAAAATTTACAAAGTGTCCTTTTGAACCCAAAGCCTTGTGGTGAGGATATGATTGTGGCCGGTGCCAGCCCATATGACCAAAGAAATCTCGATGAGTCGTCATTCGGTCTTGGGACCTAGAGCCCCATTTATTGATCGAGGAACATATCGATTCAATCATTGAAAAGATGTTATCTTGATGGATTAGACGGTACCTCACCGTAAGTAGTCGTGATAATCTCTTATCGACTCTTGAAACCATCAAGTAAGATGAAAGTTGACTTACCTTGTCACCTAAATGCGAATTAGTAAAGCGATAAATGTCGGGCATGAAATAGGTTGACTCATCTCAGTCACCTAAAAGTTTCAGATCAGTAAAGTGATAGACATCAAGAAATTATGATGTAAAGAAAATCTCGATGAGATGAGAAATTCTTCCTATGATACACATGGATGTGATGACCCTTGATGGGCTTTGCAAATATTGATGACAGTGAAGTTATGCCTTCATATGACTGTTATGATAACGAAGTTAAGAATAAGATACTCTTTAGCATTAAATGCAAAGAGTAAAAGTAAAGAAAAGTATATGATATCTGTGGGATATGAATTTCCCTTATTACGTCATGACGAGAGCGATTACAACTTATCTTTAAGATAGTTGGATGTCCTTGAAACCTCGTTAGTAGGTTGGACATGTTTAAAAGAATGAAGATGCATGAAAGATATTCTTTTCAAAGAATATATATATATAAAGAAGTAATAGCATTCCAGAAAATAAATCTTTCGCCTTATACCTTAATCAATGAGATTATGCTTGAGCATAATCGATTCCGAGTAATTGAAACTCGGTTGGACGAATGATAATAAGATTTAGAGACCATAATCTTTGAGATGTGTGAATAGCTAGGATATCCCTAGTATGTGAACTAAGTAGGGAGGAAATAACTCCGAAGTCAAGACATGGTAATGAGATGCTTAGAATTTAAGTTATGGAATACGAATATACTACCCTACAAAACCATATGACAATGATAACGGTTCTAGTCCTGAAAGTGGGAACCGAAGTATAACGAAAGTAAGATTACTCTCAGATACCATGCTCAAGAAAATGGACAAAAGTCAAAAATAGCAGAAGAAATTATGAGCTATACAATTAGATAGTTCAGGATATGACATAAGTTTCAGAAATGTTATGACTTCGATAAGTAAGGTAATTCCCTTGAAGTAAGGAAACAGATTAAGAAATAGATTCATTATTTTGAAATGAATCTTAATACCCTAAGTTATAATGACACAAAGCGCTTGTCTTGTGTAACTTAATAGTTAACAAGCAAGATAGCTTCTATAGATCTTGCAAAGGAAATACGTCGAGAGAACACGAAAGAGATTCTCATTGAGGACTTTAAGGTAAATCAATTGAAAAGATTACCCCTCATACTTTTGTGACGATCAATAAAGTGAGGTATTAAGTATCTCGACATGGAAATGAAGAAATCATTGAATGTCGAGAAAATGGTAAAGATATTTGACGTCGAGTAAAAGTACAATACATCCCGGTGGACAAAGGATTTTATCTTATGCGAAATTGCATGATGAATCAATAAAAGATTAAGAAGAAATGACTATATCCAAAAAGGATATTACAAACGATGGCGCTAAATGCCGATCAAGGATTTCTCGGAAAGAGTTTAAAGTAAGAATATATATGAAATATACTCCTAAGATCGATAAAGTGAAAAAAAAAAAAGGAATTTAATCATTCATCTTTGGATTAGGAATGAATGATAGTGATAGAGACATGACGATCTCTACGATAAGATTTCATTATCGAAATATCAATATCAAAGGATAAGTTGATGTAGACCTAACCACGAATGCTATTAGTAAAAGCATAACGATACTAATACCGAGAAGTATAAAGTGAATGAGGCAACAGAAGGCCATAGCAAAGGAACATGATGTCCCAATGGAAAGGACAAGGACATATGAAATAGATGTTTACTTGAATAAACGGAAAGACCGTTGACCAAAGCCTATGCCTCGCGATCGAAAGCAGAACAAGCAGAACTAAAAGGCGGGATAGGTGTGAGGAAAGTTTCTCGAATACCGTAAGATCTTGTTCGACATAGGTGCTTCGCTTTTGACATCGCACAAGTGTGCGTGAGGCGATAGAACCCAACTCGTGGTAACCGAATCAAGAAATGAAAATCTCCTTACCTATCACGGAATTATGACCATCATAAGTGTTACTTAAGCTCGAATTGAACCTAGAATCGCCTAAAGTGCTATCAATGATTTGGATCATTACATCATGTGTACGTAGATATAATTTTAGAGACAAGAAGTTTTGAAATGGTCATTACTCATGGCTTGGGCTAGCCTTTTCGTTAGAGGTTTCACACGACAGAATATCAGTACCCACTGTTCGCCTATGCGAATATCTTTAAGGCAATATAAGACTGAAGATGTAAAACGTAAAATGAGTATTAAGATAAGAGTCATGAGTCATCTACGGGTTATATATGTCTTAAAGTGTATAATTCATTAAAAGATCCTTCTTATTAAAAATTCCCTCCATTGCTTAATTTAAGTCGGACTCATCTAGAACTATATGGTTGCAGATGGCAATAAAAGGGGTCTGATGAGTAAAAAGAAAAAGAAGGAGTTAACCCCAAGGCCTACAAGATTATAACTCACACGAGCGTATCGGCTCTTTTGATATGAATTAGGAATGGATTTAGAACAGTTTTGGAGAAAATTTTTGCACCTCTGGATGGATACTAGTAACTATAGAGTGTCAAATGAGGATGGTACCCAACGACGTATCTGTCATTTGCCAACAGATTGGCAGAATTTTTGCAAAAGAAGTATAAAGAGAATATTTTCTCCATGATAAAAATTCCAAAGCACAGACGGACTTACCGGATTTGTCAGCGAGCTCAAGTATACATATAATGCGTAGGAAACAACACCTACAGTACTTGTCACGAACCTCGGCAAGATTTACGACAGACGGCATAAAGGAATGGTTGTACCATCATGTTCCAAACGCGCCCGTCCGCGTCTGTGCCATCAATGGTACCGAGAAAGAGGCGAGAAGGGTAAAGGATAAGATCTTATCGCCTCGCGGATTAAGAGAATTATCGCTACCAACCCAACCATACTTTTGATAAAAGTAACACCAATTTCTAGTAATGAAGAAGAAACGGGGAGCAGCTTGACCCCGGCTCTCTAAAAAGAGCGACCATCAGAAGTATGAAAACAAAAGCGTGCTTGAGAAAGTCAAGTTTCGAGGAAAAGTACAACTCCGACGAAGGTCCTCGAGACCTAGAATCCTAGGATCCTATAAGACTTATATGTAGATAATGGTTTATGATGAAAATGGTGTGATTAAGATATGTAAAATAAGCGTAGTTTGGAAGAGTTTATGAATATGGTGAAAGAAGTGTCAAAGTTTTGAGTGTAAAAGAGCTAGACGCATGTAATCGGTCATTTCGGTGAGACCGACCCTCGTAAGTAATGTATGAAAAGTCCTCTCCGAGGCATTATGATGTAATATTATATGGTCTTAAAGAATGGTATCCAAATACGAAATGAATTGTTACGAATAAAATATGGTTACTATGAGATAATAGTTCGTCATTCGGACTAACCAATGCACCATACATTTATGAACCTAAAAATCGAGTGTTTCACAAATACCTAGATAATTTGTATCTCAATCCTCATAGATGATGTTCTTATCTATTCAAAGGACGAGAAAGAACATAAAGAAAATCGAAAACATCTTACAACTTTTAAGAGCCGGGTAAGATTTTGCAAGTACACTTTGTAAATCTCGACAAGGAGAAATATTCCTCGGGCACATAGTGTCTTTAAAATAGAACAATGTAGATCGACAAAGGACAAAACAATTACGAGATGATGAAAGGCGTCAATGACCTAAAATAAGATCATGAATTTTATAGATTAATTGACTTACATTAGAGATCCATTAAGAACTCTCTAAGGTAACAAGACCGATAAGATAGTTACCCAAAATAGAGTCACAATTCTCACGGATTAATAAAAGTAAGGCTATGTATTAATATGAGATAAATAATAACTTATGTGTCACGATGACTTAGGCCACATGAGCGAAATTTCCTAACTCATGACTTGAAATAGTGATAGAATCGATTTAAGAAAAGGATCGTCGAGAGACAAAGGATGGAGGAAAAGTTAGAAAGGATCCGAGAAAGGGTAAGGGCTGAAGGATTTAAGAACTTCCGAGGCGTCGAACAACGCCTTATTGTCGAAGGAAGAATATGCGTTCGACGACGCAAAACTTCAAAATGAAATAATGAGTGAGGCTCACGATACACCTACACCGCCCACCGAGATAGTACTAAGGTGTACCAAGACACGAAAGAAAAGTTTTGGTGGGAAGGCATGAAACAAGACATAACTTCTTTCGTAGAACAACATCTTGTTTGCCAGTGAGATGAAAGCATTACACCAACGTCCATACGGAAAGTTTCTGACCGTTGAAAATACCGAGTGGAAATGGGATGAAATAACGATGGACTTCGTTCGAACTTACCCAAATCAAAAGAGGAACACCGCTATATTTGTAATTGTTAATAGACTCACCAAGAGTGCTCACTTCCTACCAATCCAAAGTACTTATGGATCGACAAGTTAGCCCAGTTGTATGTAAAGGAAATTATCGACTTCACGAGTGCAAAATCTATTACCTCGATAGTGTGATGAGTATAAATACCAAAGTCTTGGAAATTTCACTCCTATATCAATAAATTAAGAACCCTTCACAATTTACAAAAGTTTGAATTTATTCTTGAGCAAAGAAACTTGGATACAAGATAGGAAAGATGGCACGAATCGGTAAAGATTATAAATGTGATAAATGATCACCTATGAGCGGTTAATGTTGAATTTAATGCCTAAGATATAAAATTCAGTCTAAATTATGGTATGTCCTTATAAAAAGGAAAACTCATCGAGAAAAGTTAAGAAAGCGAGCGAAATAGTCGAAATCGAGGGCGAATGTAAGTAGTATTCCCACAACCAAGGTGAAATATGACTAAAGAGAAAATGAAGATGGGAATAGAATGCAAATTAAAATAAGGAATGAAGAGCTAAAGGATATTTTAAGGAGCACTAGACATTGTTATATTGTCTAAGAGATAGATATATACATATATTCCCAAGCAATAATAAGCTTAGAAATAAAACCAAGAATGAATTTCATGATCCTTCTCATACCGCCAACCGGGCATTATTAAGATGTATTATGATTCTGAGTAAAGTTAGATGGCAAGGAATGGAATGAGATGTAACCATGATTGTCGGCGAGTGTCTCGGTTGCCAACAAGTGAAGACATCGTATCAAATGCCTTATAAGAAGTTATGATCTCTAGAGATATACGAATGAAAATAGAATGATATAGAAATAGATCTTATGATGATTTTACCAAAGTCATAAAGAAGTTGCACTACTATATGGCTAGTAGTGGATTGACTCGCCAATTATGTTTTGTCTCGCCTATTCGGATGACTCATAGATCCGATAAGTTAGCTCGGTTCGTACATAAAGGAAATCGTATATTTACAAGGAGTACCAAAACCTATCGAGTTCGAGATAGAGACTTCAAGAGTACCCTAGTTTTGGAACTAACTCACAAAATGAGTTAGACACGAGATTGAGCCTTAACATAGATGTCCACTCACGGCGGAAGGACAATCAAAAGGACGATATGAATGTTTAAGGATACGATAGAACAAGTGATAAACCAAGGTATCGGTGGGAACT
Source organism: Salvia rosmarinus (assembly GCA_036937905.1). NCBI lineage: Eukaryota > Viridiplantae > Streptophyta > Magnoliopsida > Lamiales > Lamiaceae > Salvia > Salvia rosmarinus. The sequence continues at coordinate 7,443 of JAODLM010000290.1, forward strand.
TATTGTACCACTTGGTAAGTTTATGGGCGATCGTAGGCGCGAACAACGATCAATGTAGCCTTATGGGCGGCATTACGAAAAAGTATCGACCACCACTTTATTGTAACAAAGTAGGTGAGCAAAGGTATAAAGTCTGACGTTGTAAATGAAACGATGAGATATCTCCTCAATAAGGCAAAGAATAAGAAAAGCTCGGGACGGACAAAGTCTTTACGTCTGGCGTAAATTTGAGCTGCATTTTAAATGCGGAATCAAAATCTCTTAAGATTTCCCGTCTAGAGATTATAAAATTCGATACAAAGAATGATTAGATCACGTTTTATAGAACCTCACGAGATCCTAATAATGATAGGCTAGTAGTTTATAGCTTGGTACTTCCACCACTTTTGGGAGGAAATGCGAAATGTTTTCCTCGTGTCGCAGCTGATTGAAATACGAAAATGACCCAATTCACGTAAACCAACATGATGATGTGACCTTTGACTCGAGATGGGTTATGATAAAAATCTCGACTAATTTGATCATGCGATTCAACGATTAAAGAAGCAAGTTTGGGTCTTATAATGAAAGTCGATGGAAGAACCATGGACGAAAGAAAAGCACATAGAAAGTTATGATGTTATGATGTTAAGATACCCATACTTTATGAGGTATACAAATTTCGGGACGAAATTTCTTTTAAGGGGGGTAGGATGTAATACCCCGCAGAATTAGATGCCTAATTACGGTATTTAAAACCCGTAAATTAAAAATTCGCTGAGATGATTCAATCCATAAGATATCGAATAATGATTTCGATTAATTATGAAGGAATGAAATCCTATTTTATATTCACTGAGAATTGTGAATTAAGAAATAAAAGTATATGAAGTATATCGGCAGTATTATTTTAACGTCGATCACGTATCGATAGTTAAAATTCATGATATTTTCTAAGCAATTAAGCTTAGAATTAAATTCCATTATTAATGGAATAATGTAATAAAGTGATGACGACCATTTCGAGATGAGTCGATAATGAGCGTTTGCAGCGTTTTCAAGCGTTAACGTTTTGAGATAAAGCAGCGTTTTAATTGATCAAGAAATTATAGGAATTAATTTCCTATGATTAGTATATGTAATTATAGTATTATTAAGCATTAAATCAATGCTAGATCAACAAGAATTGAGAGTGACCAATTTTTCAAACGTTTGAAAACCCTAATTTTCGAACTCGATTTTTATCGCATAAAATGATGCCATTAATTTATCCTATGATATTATTTATCATCTAAACTATATGTGATAATATATATCAATGTTGGGCATGGAAAATAAAAATTTGACATATGGTTTATGTGTAATAGCCAAAACCCTTGAAGGTGTAACAAAGTGTGTTGTTGATTTTCCTATTGCATGTATCTACTATATGACAATGTGATTAATTATAACCTAACTAAGCAATTAAAATCAGATATATATGTGTGTGCATCGTGTATGTGGGTGTGTGTGAAGAGGTGTGCATGTGTGTTGTCCATATCATGAACCATGGGTGACAAATGTCACCCATAAACAACCACCCCACCCCTACACCATTTTCAGTCGTCCCCTCCCCTCTCCAAACTGAAGAACCTCAACCCCAAACCCATTACCAAAGTGTAATGTACACTCTCCAACTATCCATCCTCTCATCCCTCTCGTCTCCCATTTCTCGACCAAGCCGAGGTGTTGCCATGGATCGAGGCTCAACCGGAGTCATGAACTCCGTCGCACCACCATCTCTCTCTCAACCTTGTCAAAATCTGATCCAAGGTAAAATCCCTACACCCATAAGTTACTTTGATCAAAATATACACATGCATGTTCATCAATAAGCTTGATGGTGTTGGTTCTATACTTGAAAGTGATTGCATGTTGTTAATCTGGATGATCAGTAACTTCACGAATTTATTTGACTACGTTTCAGTGGTCCGATGATTGTGAATTTTTGATATGTTGAAATTATATGTATCTAGTATGCCTCTGTAAAATTTCAAGTCCATCCAACTTGATTTGCTATTTTAATTGTATTTATCAAAAACACTGCACAAATCTGCGAAATCGCCGTGTTTATCACCCATAGTGCGTGGCTTTCGTTTTAAGTTTGGATAATGATAAAACTATAAAATTTGGCAGAAACATAATTCAGCATGTATAGAAGATTCCTGTAAATTTTCAGAATTTTCTAAAAATCTTTACTATTTATTCCAGATTTTACAAGCCAACTGCACAAAATTGTCACGGGAGTGATAGCTTGTGGTAAAATATTTTTATCTCCCAATCTATGGTGAATCATTGAGTGAGGCTTTTTCTGGATAAAACTAGACTTAATTGTATTTTCAATATGATTGGTTTCATTTCCAGATTCCTTATAATGAACTCACGGTGAATTTTTAAAGTTGATACATTACAGTAAGTTGTTTTGGATAAACTGCCTTAGTAAATTTTTCATATAATAGGCTGTTCGAGTATGACTTTTACGTGAGGTGTTCAAGCCATTTGTAGTCCGATTTGGACTTTGGTTTCTTCATAAGAAATGTTCCCCACCATGTCTAGTTATGATCTGGAAAGTTTTATCCCAAACCAAGTTTTATAGGTATACCTTTCATCGACCCAAAGTCACCTACTGGAAACTGTCCATTTCCAACTAGTCAACTTTGGACTTATGTATTTCTCGATGAGTTAGATATTTTCCAGTATGGTCTTCATAACATATGTAGTACTTGTTACAAAGTTTCTAAATTGGTAGCCTGCAGCCATTTTGGCATTGCGAGTCAAAAGTTACGAGCCTCGCAAAACTCCTCGTCGTTAAGCTAAAACTGAAAATTCTGAAAAATTTTCTTAAGTATAGAAGTCAGTTTGAGTTGCCCACTTTGAGACCCTATATCTTCAGAACCACGACTCTTTTGGATTTAATTCCTTCTTAGAACTTGTAGTACATGTTTAGAGGTTTCCAGAATGTATCTTTGTGCGACCATACGTATTCTGAATCGAGAGTTATGGATCGTCAAAGTTCGTCACTTGGGTTGTTTCAAGCTGTTTTTGCTGAAATTAAAACACTTGAAATTTGACTAAGTGTTAGAAACCCCTATGTGAAGTATGCCTTATGTGACTAACATGCTATTAATCGATGCATTCATTATGTTATGTCGCAAGGTACGATAGAGCATTATAAGATGTACAATTATGATAAAACATCATGATACGATATTTTCACGAAAGCATACCTTAACGTGAAATATTTGACTAAGTCTTACCACATGGTCGATTGAGTGTATATCATACCATGATATACACTAAAATAGAAATATGGGTTCTAAGACCCAATGGATTTTCCACTCCAAAACCTCAAGGCGAGAATAGATAGGCTAAAAGCTAGGACTTACAGTCAAGAAATGGGATTAAGGCGATCTACAGGTCGGTGGGCTTTACTCTACTCAAAAATAAAATGCTTTTGAAATATTTATTTACGATGCTTATTTCAACTGTTGATAAAATGTTTACAAGATTACACCGCCAAAATGTTTATGTTTTGTGTATGTATCCTATCCATGAGATATTATGAGATGTTATGAAATGTTATGAATGTTGTTGGGTCGGCCCGACTTATGAATGAAAATCGATATCGGATCACATCTTGGGAAGGACAATACAGCTAGGATTAACGTGTACACCTAAGGTGATTTGTGTCTTTGTAAGGACAATTCACGGCGATCACGGCGTAGAGGAGGCCTCCTTCACGACGTTCGACTATGATGTTATGATGAATTGCATTTCGTTTTGGCGTGCGAGGTTGAGCAAGATCGATGATGGGTGCGGTGGTGCGAGTAGCGACTATTTTGATGCTTAATTAGAAAGGTTTCTAGAACCTTGGGCATGCATCGTCATATGCATCCACCGTTTAATGTTTCTAACTACGATATTATTAATGTTTTGATTATAGCTGCTTATTCCGTATTGAATTGGAGGTCGTACCTCGTACTTTAAATCCTTACGATTGGGTTATGTTGAACCTGAACCCCTTGACAAGTCCTTCTAGGACTTGAGTTGTAATGGATTGTTTATCCTTTTAACCTTGCTCGTTATTAAGTAGTTGATTGGTTGATTGCCTTGATTAGTTATGTTTATTTCATTTTGCTTTCATACGGTGACGATCCATATGATCCGTACTTCATTGGAAAGTAGGGTCGTCACATATATAGGTTTAGAAAACCCTAATGTTGTGCCTAGCCGCCTGCGCGAGCTCGGTCGAGGAGGTTACAGGCGTTACGGGCAATTTCTCGCGGCCGTCCTCATTGCGCGAGGGTGGTCTAGCTCTGCTGCGACTTATTTGTTCGCTCCGTTCTCTGCGTCCGAACTCCGGTGCAATCCGTTTGCGCCTATGGACTCCTTCGAGATAATCTTTAACATTGTAAACTTTTCACATCCATATTTTTATATCAATTCATCATCTTTGGTTACATATTTACTGTGATCGATTATCACTGAAAAGCACAAAACACCAAGAAGAACCCCAAGTAGTATCTTCCAAAAATATATAAAATCATTGAGATCCAAGACATAAACGCACTTTATTGATCTAAAATCATCTTTAAATACAAACAATAAGCGTGTAAAACGCGTTTATCACTAGGCGTCATGAGCCATCGGTTTTCGTAGTTCCGTGCTTCCTTATCCTTCCTTCAGACTAGCGAGAGCGGTCACTAGGCCTATTTTCAGCCTTCTTTGTGGTGCTTCATTCCATGCTTCAATTTTCAACATGAGCCTACAAAACACCAAAAGGAACGAGGCGTATCTTCTGTAATATTCCAACAAAACAAGCGTCAATACGGTATTTTAAACGTAAATTAGGGTTTACGTATTCTTTTTGATGCGTCATGAATATTGATTCGACTCGGTATCATTATAGCAATTCTATTTATATTCACTAATGATTGTGAATTCGAGAATCGAATGTCGCGATATAATTGACGACCTTTTTAACGTCGAGCGCGTATCGAGCGTCGATATTTATAAATTTACGGCGATGGGCCGGAATTGAATTCCATATTATTTCAATATTAAATGATATATATTTATAAAGTAAGCGCGAGCTTCTGCGACCATTTGAGATGAGTCGATTTTGAGCGTTTGAGGCGTTTTGAGCGTCAGCGTCTGAGGCGTTTTAAAAATGAGTTTAATGCTCGGAAATTATTATATTTAATTTTCTATTATAATTTTATATAATTACAGCATTATTAATTATTAAAATCGAATTATTAGCTATTAAAATTTGATATTTTGGAAATGGGTTTTCAAAACCACATTACATAAACTATAGTTTTCACATGAAATGATACCATTAAATTATCCTATGGTATCTAAACTATATGTTATGATATATATGGATATTATGAAGCATTAAAATTAATTTTGAGCATTAAAACTTCGGTATTGTGTATTTAATAATTTGAAACCTAAGTTTGAAATTAGGTTTTGCAGTGAAATGATGCAATAATTTTATCCTATGCTATTATTTAATATCTAAATCATATATTATGATATATATGAGTATGTTTTGATCGAAATTGACATGAGTATCAATTATAGGTGTGATTTATATTTTGTTCCTATTTTTCCAAATTGTGATCGATAATTTTGATTAATTGCCTAAGTGATGATTTAATTATTTTTATGACTTGTATTTTATATCTATGATCATGTATGATATATATTATGTATTAATGTACAAAATAAAATTAAATCAGCCCTTAAACCCCTGGGCGGTATGCCCTCTTATGAGCATGATTATTCTTTTCTTTTCCACCAATGCATGAAGAGCTCCTTAAACACTCTTCAATCATCCTCAACACTCTCAAAAACTGCAGCCCTCCATTGGTGATGTGTGTGCATGTGACCGGGGAAGCAGAGAGAGAGGATAAAACCTTTCCTCTTCACATTCTCATTATACTCTAGTATCCGTTTTGGAACCCTTTCTCCTCTCTCCATCTCCATTTCTTGCTGAAAACGAAACACCTTCCCCATTTGAGCTCTCATCTTCCTTCTTCTATTCTTCTCCACCAAGCTTGATACCTACTTTGTTCTTGTGAAACCTATCATATATAAGGTAAATATGGTCTAATCTTGATTCCGTCTCGTTTGCTATAAAAATCGAAGCTTGTTCATATATGTATATGTGTGTTTGAAAATTCTATGTATGTATAGATGTATTTTTAAATGTTCTTGAGCATGAGATATTGTGTTCATATTGTTCTTGAGGATTTTATTTACAAAACATGAGATAGTATGCTAAAATGAACATATGACTTAGTATATGGAATTTTCGAATGAAACTAGTATATACATATGATTTTGAACTATAGTATATGATGAAATAATCTTGAAAATGTATATAACAATGTTCATGAGAACGAATCTCTTTAATTATTTTTATGATGGATTATTGCTCTATGATATGATTTAAGACCATGGTATATCATTTAGAAATTTTCAAAACCCACTTTTATTTTGGAAATTCGTGAGCACATTGTATGTACCTTGGTGTATGATTTTATTTTGAACATCTGATGACATACTAATGCTCTAGAACCTTGATTACATGTTCTATGATTTATTTAGAATTTTGAAAATCATATGCTTAATTTTAATTATTACGTGAGCATTAAGATGGATATGTTGGTGTATGATTTTGTTTTGATCATGCGATGGTGTGTTAATGCTTTAGTATATTAAAAATGTGATGTATGATTTTATTGGAATTTTAGAAATAATTTAAATCAAATAAACCGTGAGTGATATGCTCGATAAGGTGATGATTTAATTGGTTTTGATTAATGTTATGATGTATTATTGTTATACTATAGTGTGTAAACATAGTGTATAATTGTTAGAATTTTGGAAATCAATACCTATTTTAAATCAAAGCGAGAGCACCTATGTGCATAAGGTGATAATTTAATTGGTTTTATGATTAAATGATGTATTATTGTTATACTATAATGTTTAAGCATGTAGTAAATTATTTAGAATTTTTAGAAATTGTTTGATAATTATTTGGTAATTATCTTATAATTACCGAATCAATTTGAAATTATATATTGATGAATGAATGGTTATGATGGACTATAGGCTATAATTGCGACATATATTAATTATTGGGACATTATACTATGTGTATATCAATTTTGGGAATTTTTGAACAATTATTCCATATTTAATGGAATTCTGTAGCATATACATATATATATGTTAATAAATGACAAACAATATCGTATGGATATTACAAATTCATATTACGGACCATAGTGTATAATAATATACTATATTAATTTAGAAAAAATTTGAAAGTCGTTTGATAATTTTAAATTAATTATCGAAATTTTCGATAATTAATAAGGATTTTAAATCCTTTTTAATTAGTTTATTAATGAATTATATTTCTAATAAATATTCGGACATATTTGAAATTTATAAAATTTTATAAACATAGATTGCTATGTTTGAGACAAGCGTTTATTTAATAACGTTTCTAAATGAAGTGCGTTTTAATTATTAAAGGATTAATAATCGTGAAAATTATTTATAAGTCCTTTGATTTCGTGATAAATCGAGATATAGGACTTCACGATTTTAATCGATCGAAATTTGATTTATTAAATAAAATAGTGAAATTACTATTTGAAAGTCAGTGTTGACTTTATTAACCAATGTGACCGTTGACTTTTAAAGTCCAGCGTGCGATTATCGATTGATAAATACACGATGCATAAGATATACTAATTGGTATGATACCTCATTAGTAAGAAAGATTTCATAAATGAAATCACATATCGAAAGCGTACTTATAATATGTTGAGCGTCTAGCGGAAGGGTTGAGACTATATAATTGAGCGTATCTTGAAGGGCGAGAACAATTCAAATTATATCGTATTTGAAAGCGTATTGAATTCATTAAAATTAGTTCACCTCGATATAAGATATCGAAGTTAAATCTTAGATTTTGAAAGTCTCGAGAGCTTGACGTCTAAAACCTCGCTTTTTCGTAAAGGTGTGGGCCTTGCAGGTATTGATGTCTGACGATGCAAACAAACCTAGGACTCGGTTCTGACAAACCATAGTCGGTGGGCCCTTTTCTTACCTCGCTAATGTGGGCTTACTTTTAAACAAGATGTGACTTTCTTGTTATTCGAAATGAGTTTATCTACTTATTATTCTTTTGTTGACAAATGTTTCTTGCATTACACAAAAATATTACATTTTGTGTATGCATCCTCTGTTATGCCGGGTAGAATTGTGGCGATAGTTGGAACTATATTATGACGAGTTATGTCATTTGTTGGGTCGCCTAACCTTTTAATGTCGGGTCTGTCTTGGGATGATAAATCTGCTAGGATTGGCGTGAAGGTTGGAACTATATGCTATGTTAACATATGCTTGTGAGAGTGTTGTGTCTTTATGGGATTACGGCGGTCACGGCGTCGTGAAGGAGGCCTCACTCTCGGCGTTTGATCTTTGATATTGTTATGAATTGTGACTATGGGATACGGATCATACACCGAAAATGCTCGGACGGCGATGTTCTGAACGAAAATGTTTTAGTAAGCCTGGCATTCATCTAAAACCCTTGACTTACCTTGATATTGGCGGTAATTCATTATTATCAAATGTTTTCGGCATGAGTCCTGGTGCAATTTCTTGTACTTAGCCACATGTTTGTTTTAAATGTGCAAGTTGAGCTTCGATGATGGTGATGGGGAAAGTGTTGAGAGTCGGTGTCCTTGACGGTTTATTAAATTTGTGGTTTCGCATGAATGCATATCATCACATATGTATTCACACTTTCATTGCTAAACTACGAATTCATTTACTTTATGTTTTGGTATGAATTGTTAAGGTCTCTCGGTCATTTATATCTTTGGATTGTGGGAGGATAATGCAACATGAATTATTGAGGTCCATGGACTCTTGTTAAGTCTTTGGGTCCGATGGCTTTAACTTTTGAATCGTTATGACATCGTCTCGTAGTTATGATCAAGCATCTAGATTATTCTTATTATATCATTATATCATGTTCGAGCATGCTAGTTTATTGTTATTGTGCATCTTTATCTTAGCGTGTAACCCTAAAATACTACTTGAGTATTAGTGCCTCTCGTCGGGTCGTCGGGAGTGGGGTCGTAACAGTGGTATCGAGCCTTTCTCTTTGAAAACCCAAATCCTTTTAAATTCTAAGTCAGATCGAGTCTTGGACTTCTAGAAATCTCTGACTCCTCTCAACACTCCATCACATCGAGCTCAGAGGAGAAAAGGTAGCGCAATTCTTTCTCAACTCATGAAATGGAAAATTTTTACATGGTGAGCAAGTTGGAAGAGTTTTGAAAGATTATGTTACTATGGAAATTTTGATGATGGAAATGGAAGTTTGAGCAAGAAAGTTTTCGAAAACTTTGATTTGAAACGATAAGTATTGATCGATTACTCAAATTTTGAGATGGAAGTATATGGTGGTATTGAGTTGAATGATCAACATGGGATGAATGAATTCATTTCGATATGTATATGAGTTGACTATGATTGTCATTTGAAATCGTATTTCAAATTCTCAAATGAGACTTTATTTCAATCTTCAAAATCTTGTTTTCAACGAATGATATGTATCACGAAGACTAGACTACTAAGGAGGACGTATCGTGAAAGAACATAGAAGTATGAACTTCTTTTCCTTACGAGAACAAAGAGCGTTAGAAAGAATGAAGGTGGCGATATCCTCGAGCTCGAACACGAAGGCGAGTGAGAAGGATGAGCGAGGACAATCTCACGCTTGAAGAAGAGCGGCGTCGCGGTTCCTCACGCCGACATGGTGGCGTCGACCACGAATCATGACATGGGCGTCCGAAGACTTCAGAAGGTTCAGCCTCAACCTAAAGATATGGATATGGTAGGCGTATTCGTGCGACATATGTCTCGATTCACATTTTGGCACGATCGCGTAAATTTCCTGCACTGCGCATAAATTTGTTTTAGCTAGATCTCTTTCGTTGGGACTCCGATTTATGCATGGTTTTCACCTGAGTACTCCTAACGCACTGATCTTAATTTATTATGAAGAACAGAATCCTAATTCTGTCTCAGAATACGATAGAGTCTGTTGAACCCTAGTTTAAGTGTTTAGTATAATACAAGGATCTCGTAGCATATATATATTAAGATGTTATTGGTCTATATGTATACGTTTGGGTAAGAATAAGAAGGTAAGTTGTGATATGTGTTATACCTTATGATGTTGCCTACCTTATAGATTTAGTTCCAACCTAGTTGCTTCTCGTTATTTAAGTTATCCTTTACGCTTTTGAGATGGCGATAGTTGACTTATGTTAGTTTTGATCGTGATAGATGGAGGATGATCGCTATATCGCTAGGAGGAGGTAGGACCTCATGCCACACCGAAGAGCTGATGCGCACCTATCGGGAATGTTGGATGTCGGGAAGACTGGCGAGTTCCGTATTACCGGTGTGGAGGCAGCACTCGGCCGACTATGATGGCATTAGCGACTCCTAGCTATACTCCCTTGTACATGGGATGGTTATGCAGAGAGGTATCGGAGATTACATTTATCGTGTGCCCGTGGCTATGATTTGATCGGGGATCCCGGGTTCGTGAGTCGTCGACTTACGTGTCTGATATTCTGAACCGCCCTATGGGACCTATCTCCACGGGAGTACGTGGCGTGATGAGTCGCGAGTGGCTATACCGAGGTTCGAGGCAGGTCGATCGGTGATACCTCATCGAATAGATGAGGCGGGATGTCGAGGTAGCAGGCGGCACGCCCAGAGCTGGGAGAGCCCGTCTTTCCACCGGCGGTTTACGGACACCGATCGTCCACTCGCCCCTACCACCTCGTCCGATCCGCCACCCGGAAGAGGAAGAGCCCTTCCGCCGGACGGAGCGGATGAGCATATCGAGATGCCTTGATGGCTATGACCCGATCAGGAAGCTACGGCCCGATCCGCCGCTACGACTTATGCGGCGCGGATAACCCGGACCCTGCGCGACATACCGATGATGAAACCAGCGGTGCGGGGACCGTCAGTGCGACCTCGCGAGGGCGATTTGGGTGGAAGATGATTCGAAGAGGAAGACCCAGGAAGGCGGGTAGGAAGGAGCCGTGAAGGCGTTAGGCGACCTTTTAATTGAAATTTTGTTATAACTAGCATGTCTAGCTTTTCCTTTTCTATTTTGGTATTGATGGAACAAGAACTCGACTTTTCTTTTTCTCTCTTTGGAAGGCCGTGTGGGCGGAAACCTTTGTTTGTTTTCTTGTGATTTTGATGTTTGAACATCCGCTTTTGTGAGACTTGATTACTATCTATATATTTGACGTGGGCTTTGCGACAAATTGTCTATGTTAAGGATGAGTTGTTTTGTTTTGAAATCGTTTGCGAAGAGGCTATGAAAATCCTATGTATGTTAAGTTATGAAGGAGACAGTGATTAGCGGTTATAGGTTTTCTATAGCGAGAATGCCTCAGAAGAAACCGGAGCGAGAACCCGGTGAGGAAGACTGAGGAAGGTAGAATCCCGAGCAGAAGAAGATATTCCCAACCACCCACCTCAACATGATCGTGGGATCGGGAACTATTCTGAGGCAAAACCACGGTCTTTACGGAAGGAAGCCCGGAAGAAGCGAGCAATGGGTTAGAACCATTGAACAAATTTTAATTTCTTAAGATGCGACGACGAGGAATGGCTGTCATGCGTTACTTTCAATTAAATGGACGGCACTTACGGTGGGAGGCCGGAAAAAGGCGTTCTTCGGAGCAGCGGAAGAGTTCCATGGGAGGACTTCAGAGGACTGTATGAAATACACCCAAAAGCTATAAGAGGAGAAAGGGCGAATTTTCCGCTAAAACAAGAAAGGTTATGCTGACCGACTATGATCGTGCTTTCGTGAGATGTCGAGATATGCACAGGCGGTGGACACCGACTTGAAAATGTCGGAAAAGTTTAGGTCGGGGCGAGAATGGAATCGGATGTCTCTTGCCAGTATGGAGACCTAACTATGAAGCTCTTGCGAGCTTTAGATATTGAGGCGACAATGTCAGAAGATAGGTCGGTGTCGGCTCGGACACATATTCGACAGACGGAGGAAAGGAGTGGGAACCCAATCGCGGCAATCATAACCGGGAGGCTATGAGCATGAAGCCTGGCGACCACAGCGAGGCAAGGCGCGGCCGAGGCGAGCGGAAGAGCGACTTATGCTCCACCGAGGGGCGAGGAGCAGATAAGGGCACCTCCATGCCTAGATGCCATAGAGCACACAAAGGTGTGCCGGCAAATGTGGTGGTATTACAAGTGCGGGGCAAAGGGTTCGCGATAATTGCCCGGTGACACGTATGGATATAAGGCGAACCAACCGGCATGTCCGGCCGGAGGGCTATCGATTCAAGCCCCAACGCGCGCGGTGGCAGCGCGACCTCATAGCGGCTCAACCCGGCTGAACAACAACTTGCAGCCCCCGCAGCGGTGGAAACAACCGCCTCACAACAACAAAGCGGACCACGCAGCCGCGACAGACGCGGCAGCGAGGACCAGCAGGACCGGCCCGTCGGCCTCGGCGGCTCGGTGAGCTATCCCACATAGGAGGCGAGCAAGCAAAACCGAAACTGGCGGTATGGGAGTTCTTCTCAACATACTGTTATAGTATTGTTCGATCTGGTGCTTGCATTCTTTTATTGCCAAATCATGCGTAGAAATGTTGGGCCTTAGGTGCGAAAAGGCAAGTCGGGATATGAGAATCTCATCGCCTATGGGAGGGATTATGGTATTACACACTTTTGCTCGAACTAGAGTTGACATTAGGATCACTTAGGTTACGGCTAACAATCTAAACATAATACCCATGGATGATGTAGACTTAATCCTAGGAATGGTGGTTAGCTAAGAATCATTCCACGATTCTATGTAGGAAAGGAAATTTCGTTTCACTTTCACGGACAACACGCATTTCCATGGAATCGGCATGGGAATGAGAGTTCGATCGTGTCGGCTCTCGCGAGGAAGATGATGAACGAGAAAGGATGCCATGCATTCCTTGTTTATTTGAGCGGAGAGGATAAACCGAGCGGGTAGAAGACATAGAAGTTGTCGAATTTTTGGACGTGTTTCCGAAAACTACGAGATTGCCCACGATGACAACTAAATTTACCATCGACTTGGAACCGGATCGGCTCGGTCGAGCGCCTATAGAATGACCCAGAAGGAATTAGAAGGAAAATCGAATCAGAGCTTTTGGATCTAGGATTCATTAGGCAGTGTTTCCCTTGGGAGCGCTTTGTTTTATTCGTTAAGAAAATGATGGTTCTTTGAGGATGTGCATCGATTATCGAGGTGAATAAGATGACACTAAAACAAATATCCTTTACGAATTGATGACTGTTTGATCAATTACGAGGCGGTGTATTCTCAAAATTAATCTCAAGTCGGGTTACCATCAGCGAAGATACGATGGAGGATGTACCTAGGCGCATTCAGAACCGAGATATGGCCACTATGAGTTCATAGTTATGCCATTCGGATTAACCAATGCACCACCGTATTCATGGACCTTATGAGCAGTATTTCATCCATTTTTGGATAAATTCGTTTTGGTCTTCATAGATGATATCCTCGTTTATTCGAAGAATGAAGAGGATCCTGAAACGTCGAGAAACGATCTGCGAGACCTTGAGAGATGAAAGGTTATTTGCTAAGTTTAGAAATGTGAGTTTTGGTGAAGGAAGTAATGTTCATTGGACACATCGTGTCTGTGAAGACATAAAGTTGACCCGACCAAAGTAGAGCGGTCTGAGTGGAAATCACCAAGGACTCGACACGAGTTAGAAGTTTCTTAGGATTAGTGGCTACTATCGGAGATTTATCGAAGGATTCTCCAGATTGCAAGGCGATAACCCGGCTACTCAGGAAGGAATCAAATTATGGGTGATGAATGCGAGGCGAGTTTCCAAATACTCGAGGAGAAGTTGACAAGTGCACGAGTTCTAGCTGTTCGAGCGGACGAGAGGTATGTAGTCTAGGCAGCTTCTAAGGCGGAGATGGGTTGTGTTTTGATCAAAAGCGGAAGGTGATAGCTTATCGTCCCGGCAGCTCGACGCATGGTGAACTACCGACCCCGATTTAGAATTAGCGGTGGTTCTGCTCGAAAATTTGGAACACCTCTCGGGTGAGATGTGAGATCTTCCTGAGCCATAAGAGTCGAAGTCTTCTTTGAACAAAGAGATTTGAACATGAGGCGCGAGATGGCTTGAACTAGTTAAGGATTACGGTTGTGGTATTAAGCTACCACAGGAAAGCAAATGTAGTAGGGCGGCTTTGGTCGTGAGCGATCGAACTAGGATGTCTCTTTTAGCAGAGGAAAAACTCATTGAAGAGTTTGGAAGAATGAGACTTGAGCTGGTTGAGCGACCGAGAGGCGATCACGAGTTGTGTCGCTACACTCGCGGTGCGTCGATTTAAGAAAAGGATTGTCGAAGGCAAAGATGGAGAAAAGTTGGAAAGATCCAGAAAGAGTAAGATCGAAGGATTTAAGAATTTCAGATCGTCGAACAACACCTATTGTTTGAAGGTAGAATATCGTTCGAGATGCGAGCTTCAAAATGAAATTATGAGTAAGGCTACGATACACCCACCGCCCCGAGCGGTCTAAGATGTGCAGACACGAAGGAAAAGTTTTGGTGGGAAGGCGTGAAGCGAGACATAGCTTCTTTAGTGAAACTGTCTTATTTACCAGCAGTGAACTACACCAGCGTCCATACGGAAAGTTGCAACCGTTAGAAATTCCAGTGGAAATGGGACGATATAACAATGGATTTCGTTACAAGCTTACCCAGTCGAGAAGAGGAAACATAGCCATATGGGTAATTGTGGATAGAACACAAAAAGTGCTCATTTTCTGATTCATAGTACTTATGGATCGATAAGCTAGCCGTATGTCGTTAAGGAAATTATCGACTACATGGGTGCAAAATCCATTACCTCGATAGAGACTCCAGTTCACATCAGTTACGGATTAGCTTGCGAGAAGGCGGGTACTAAACTCGATTTATGCGACTTTTCATCCGAAGCGGCGGACGATCGGAAAGAAACGATCAAGCGCTAGAAGATATGCTTAGAACGGTAGTGTTGGATCGAGGTGCAAAATGGGAAGAAATTTTACCTCTTATTGAATTTGCCTACAACGACTACCAAGCAACAATCGGCATGGCCCCATCGAGCTTGTATGGCGAAGTGTGAATCACGCTTTATTGGGATGAAGTCGGTGAGAGAAAAATCATAGGGCTGAGGTGAGCGAGATGATCGAGATCGTCAGAGATTAGTGAGGATAAAAAGGCTCGGGACAAGCGAAATCTTACGTGATCTGGCGTGATCAGAACTACTGAGTTTGAGGATGGAGACAAAGTGTTCCTAAGGTCTCTCCGTGAAAGGATTGTCGATTTGGACTAAAGGAAAGCTTAGACCCGCTTTATAGGACCGTATGAGATCTAGAGAGGATAGGTCACGTAGCTTATAGGTTGGCTCTTGCGAACTAGGAAGCGTCATAATGTTTTTCGTCTGTGACTGCGAAAATCGTTCACGATCCGAGCACGTGATCCCAAGATGGCGTGACTCTCGAGCGGACATGAGCTACGAAGAGGAACCAGCGGTAATCCTCGACTACAAGAGTCCAACAACTACGGGTAAGGCGATTCCGCTAGTCGAAGTCTTGTGGAGACACCACGGGCGAAGATGCCACGTGGGAGCTCGAAGAAGCAATGAAAGAGCGATACCCGACTTATTTTCTAGGGTACACAAATTTGGAACGAAATTTTTCGTAAGGGTGGAATGTAATATTCGACAAAACAAACGTCTAATTACGGTATTTTAAACCGTAAATTAGGGTTTCCGTATTCTTTTCGATGCGTCCGAATATTGATTCGACTCGGTATCGTTATAACAATTCCTATTTATATTCACTAATGATTGTGAATTCGAATCGAATGTCGCGATATAATTAATGACTTTTAACGTCGAGATCGAGCGTCGTATTTTATGAAATTTACGGCGTAAGGCCGATTGAATTCCATATTATTTCAATATTAAATGATATATATTTATAAAGTAAGCAGCTTCTGCGACCATTTGAGATGAGTCGATTTTGAGCGTTTGAGGCGTTTTGAGCGTCAGCGTCTGAGAGCGTTTGAAAAATGAGTTTAATGCTCGAGAAATTATTATATTTAATTTGCTATTATAATTTTATATAATTACAACATTATTAATTATTAAAATCAATTATTAGCTATTAAAATTCGATATTTTGGAAATGAGTTTTGAAAACCTAATTACATAAACTATAGTTTTCACATGAAATGATACCATTAAATTATCCTATGGTATCTAAACTATATGTTATGATATATATGGATATTATTAAGCATTAAAATTAATTTTGAGCATTAAAACTCGGTATTGTGTATTTAATAATTTGAAACCTAATTTTGAAATTAGGGTTTATTGCATGAAATGATGCAATAATTTTATCCTATGTTATTATTTAATATCTAAATCATATATTATGATATATATGAGTATGTATTGATCAAGGACATGAGTATCAATTATAGGTGTGATTTATATTTTGTTCCTATTTTTCCAAATTGTGATCGATAATTTCGATTAATTGCCTAAGTGATGATTTAATTATTTTTATGACTTGTATTTTATATCTATGATCATGTATGATATATATTATGTATTAATGTACAAAATAAAATTAAATCAGCCCTTAACCTACATGCGCGGCTATGCCCTCTTCCGTAAGCATGATTATTCCTTTTCTTTTCCACCAATGCATGAAGAGCTCCTTAAACATCTTCAATCATCACTCAACACTCCCAAAATATTGCAGCCCTCCCATTGGTGATGTGTGTGCATGTGGGGGAAGAGAGAGAGAGGATAAAACCTTTCTCTTACTCTCATTATACTCTAGTATCCGTTTGGAACCCATTTCTCTCTCTCCATCTCCATTTCTTTTGAAAACGAAACACCCTCCATTTTAGCTCTCTCCTTCTTATATTTCTTCTCCACAAGCTTGATACTACTTTGTTCTTGTGAAACTATCACATATCAAGGTAAATATGGTCTAATCTGATTCCATCTCCATTTGCTATAAAAATCGAAGCTTGTTCATATATGTATATGTGTGTTGAAAATTCTATGTATGTATAGATGTATGTTTTAAATGTTCTTGAGCATGAGATATTGTGTTCATATTGTTCTTGAGGATTTTTATTTACAAAAACATGAGATAGTATGCTAAAATGAACATATGACTTAGTATATGGAATTTTCGAATGAAACTAGTATATACATATGATTTTGAACTATAGTATATGATGAAATAATCTTGAAAATGTATATAACAATGTTCATGAGAAAGAATGCTCTTTAATTATTTTATGATGGATTATTGCTCTATGATATGATTTAAGACCATGGTATATCATTTAGAAATTTTCAAAACCGCTTTTATTTTGGAAATTACGTGAGCATATGTATGTACCTTGGTGTATGATTTTATTTTGAACATCTGATGACATATTAATGCTCTAGATACTTTATTACATGTTCTATGATTTATTTAGAATTTTGAAAATCATATGCTTAATTTTTAATTATTAGTGAGCATTAAGATGGATATGTTGGTGTATGATTTTTGTTTTGATCATGCAATGGTGTGTTAATGCTTTAGTATATTAAAAATGTGTGTATGATTTTATTGGAATTTTTAGAAATCAAATGCCAATTTAAATCAAATAAACCGTGAGTGATATGCTCGATAAGGTGATGATTTAATTGGTTTTGATTAATGTTATGATGTATTATTGTTATACTATAGTGTGTAAACATAGTGTATAATTGTTAGAATTTTGGAAATCAATACCTATTTTAAATCAAAGAAAGCACCTATGTGCATAAGGTGATGATTTAATTGGTTTTGATGATTAAATGATGTATTATTGTTATACTATAATGTTGAAGCATGTAGTAAATTATTTAGAATTTTTAGAAATTGTTTGATAATTATTTGGTAATTATCTTATAATTACCGAATCAATTTGAAATTATATATTGATGAATGAATGGGTATGATGGACTATAGGCTATAATTGCGACATATATTAATTATTGGGACATTATACTATGTGTATATCAATTTTGGGAATTTTGAACAATTATTCCATATTTAATGGAATTACGTAGCTATATACATATATATATGTTAATAAATGACAAACAATATCGTATAGATATTACAAATTCATATTCGGACCATAGTGTATAATAATACACTATATTAATTTAGAAAAATTTGAAAGTCATTTGATAATTTTAAATTAATTATCGAAATTTTCGATAATTAATAAGGATTTTAAATCTTTTAATTGGTTTATTAATGAATTATATGTCTAATTAATATTACGGACATATTTGAAATTTATAAAATTTTATAAACATAGATTGCTATGTTTGAGACAAGCGTTTATTTAATAACGTTTCTAAATCGAAATCAGCGTTTTAATTATTAAAAGGATTAATAATCCGAAAATTATTTATAAGTCCTTTGATTTACGTGATAAATCGAGAAATAGGACTTTCACGATTTTAATCGATCGAAATTCGATTTATTAAATAAAATAGTAAGAAATTACTATTTGAAAGTAAATTGTTGACTTTATTAACGATGTTGACTTCGTTGACTTTTAAAGTCAGCGTGCGATTATCGATTGATAAATCGCGATAGCGTAAGATATACTAATTGGTATGATACCTCATTAGTAAGAAAAGATTTCATAAATGAAATCCTATCTGACGATACTTATAATATGTTGAGCGTCTAAATCGGAAGGGTTGAGGCGATATAATTGAGCGTATCTCGAAGGGCGAGAACAATTCAATTATATCGTATTTGAAAGTGTATTGAATTCAGAATTCAGTTCACCTCGATATAAGATATCGAAGTTCATCTTGAGATTTTGAAAGTCTCGAGACTTGGCGACGTCTTAAAACCTCTTTTTGTAAAGTGTGGGACCTTAATGCGTTGAGTCTTGCGTGTGTAAAAACCTAGGACTCGGTTCTGACAAACCATAGTCCGGTGGGCCTTTTCTTACCTCGCTAATGTGGGCTTACTTTTGAAACAAGATGTGACTTTCTTTGTTATTCAAAATGAGTTTATCTACAATCTTATTCTTTGTTGTGACAAATGTTTCTTGCATTACACGAAAATATTACATTTTGTGTGCATCCTATCTGTTATGCCGGGTAGAAATGTGGCGATAGTTGGAACTATATTATGACAGTTATGTCATTTGTTGGGTCGCCTAACCTTTTATTAATCGGGTCTGCGGATGATAAATGCGCTAGGATTGGCGTGAAGGTTGGAACTATATCTATGTTAACATATGCTTGTGAGTATTTGTGTCTTGTGCGGGATTACGACGGTCACGGCGTCGTGAAAGGAGCCTCACTCTGGCGTTTGATCTTTGATATTGTTATGAATTGTGACTATGGGATACGGATCATACACGAAAATGCTCGGCGGCGATGTTCTGACTGAAAATGTTTTAGTAAGCCTGGCATTCTCATCTAAAACCGCTGACTTACCTTGATATTGGCGGTAATTCAATTATTATCAAATGTTTTCGGCATGAGTCCAGCAGTGCAATTTCTTGTCTTAGCCCCTGCATGTTTGTTTTAAATGTGCGAGTTGAGCTTGATGATGGTGATGGGGAAAGTGTTGAGAGTCGGTGTCTTGACGTTTATTAGAATTTGTGGTTTCATGAATGCATATCATCACATATGTATTCACACACTTTCATTGCTAAACTACGAATTCATTTACTTTATGTTTTGGTATGAATTGTTAAGGTCTCTCGGTCATTTATATCTTTGGATTGTGGGAGGATAATGCAACATGAATTATTGAGGTCCATCGGACTCTTAAATCTTTGGGTCCGATGGCTAACCGCTTTGAATCGTTATGACATCGTCTCATGTTATGATCAAGCATGCTAGATTATTCTTATTATATCATTATATTATGTTCGAGCATGCTAGTTTATTGTTATTGTGCATCTTTATCTTAGCCGTGTAACCCAAAATACTACTTGGTATTAGTCGCTCTCGAGTCAGTGTAGGAGTGGGGTCGTAACAGTGGTATCGAGCCCTTGCTCTTTGAAACCAAATCCTTTTAAATTCTAAGTCTAGATCGAGTCCTGGACTTCTAGAAATCTATTGACTCCTCTCAACACTCC
This sequence comes from Salvia rosmarinus, assembly GCA_036937905.1. Classification (NCBI taxonomy): domain Eukaryota; kingdom Viridiplantae; phylum Streptophyta; class Magnoliopsida; order Lamiales; family Lamiaceae; genus Salvia; species Salvia rosmarinus. The sequence goes on from JAODLM010000290.1 coordinate 27,806, forward strand.
ATCATCGAGCTCAACGGAGAAAAGGTAGCTGCAATTCTTTCTCAACTCATGAAATGGAAAATTTTACATGGTGAGCAAGTTGGAAGAGTTTTGAAAGATTATGTTACTATGGAAATTTTGATGATGGAAATGGAAGTTTGAGCAGAAAGTTTTCGAAAACTTTGATTTGAAACAATAAGTATTGATGCGATTACTCAATTTTGAGATGGAAGTATATGGTGGTATTGAGTTGAATGATCAACATGGGATGAATGAATTCATTTTCGATATGTATATGAGTTGACTATGATTGTCATTTGAAATCGTATTCCAAATTCTCAAATGAGACTTTATTTCCAATCTTCAAATCTTGTTTTCAACGATGATATGTATCACAGAGAACCTAGACTCTAAGGAGCATGCTCACGTATCGTGAAAGAACATAGAAGTATGAACTTCTTTTCCTTACGAGAACAAAAGAGCGTTAGAAAGAATGAAGCTGATGATATCCTCGAGCTCGAACAACGAAGGCGGTGAGAAGGATGAGCGAGGACAATCTCACGCTTGAAGAAGACGGCGTCGGCGGTTCCTCACCGCCCGACATGAGTGGCGTCGACACGAATCATGACATGGGCGTCACTGAAGACTTGGAAGGTTCAGCCTCAACCTAAAGATATGGATATGGTAGGCGTCGTGACATATGTCTCGATTCACATTTTGGCACGATCGCGTAAATTTCCTGCACTGCGCAGTAAATTTGTTTTAGCTAGATCTCTTTCGTTAGGACTCCGATTTATGCATGGTTTTCACCTGGTACTCTAACGCACTGATCTTAATTTATTATGAAGAACAGAATCCCTAATTCTGTCTCAGAATACGATAGAGTCTGTTGAACCCTAGTTTAAGTGTTTAGTATAATACAAGGATCTCGTAGCATATATATATTAAGATGTTATTGGTCTATATGTATCGTTTGGGTAAGAATAAGAAGGTAAGTTGTGATATGTGTTATACCTTATGATGTTGCCTACCTTATATTTTAGTTCCAACCTAGTTGCTTCTAGATTACTTTAAGTTATCCTACCTTTTGAGATGGCGATAGTTGACTTATGTTAGTTTTGATCGTGATAGATGGAGGAGCGCTATATCGCTGGGAGGAGTGGGACCTCATGCCACCGAAGAGCTGATCTGCTTCGAGAATGTTGGATGTCGGGGAAGACCTGAGCGAGTTTACGGCATACCTTGGTGTGGAGGAGCCGAGCCTACGGCGCAGCGCTATGATGGCATTAAGCGACTCCTAGCTATCTCCCTTGTACATGGGATGGTTATGCAGAGGTATCGGAGATTACATTTATCGTGTGCCCGTGGCTATGATTTGATCGGGGATACGCGGTTCGTGAGTCGTCGACTTACGTGTCTGATATTCTGAGCCGCACCTATGGGACCCTATCTCCTCCGGGAGTACGTGGCGTGATGAGTCGCGGTGGCTATACCTTGAGGTTCGAGGCAGGTCGATCGGTGATACCTCGTGCCGAATAGATGAGGCGGGATGTCAGGTGAGCAGCGCGCCCTAGAGCTCTGGGAGCCGTCTTTCCACCAGCGGTTTGGACGCGATCGTCACCACTACCCCACCACCTCGTCCGATCCGCCACCACGGAAGAGGAAGAGCCCTCCGCCCGGACAGCGGATGAGCATATCGAGATGCCTTGATGGCTATGACCCGATCGAGGCTACGCCCGATCCGCCACAACTCGACTTATGCGGCGGATAACCCGGACCTGCGCGATATACCGATGATGAAACCAGCGGTGCGGGACCGTCCAGTGCGACCTCGCGGGGCGATTGGGTGGAAAGATGATTCGAAGGAGGAAGACCCGAGGAAGGCGGAGTAGGAAGGAGCCCGTGAAGGCGTTAGGCGACCTTTTAATTGAAATTTTGTTATAACTAGCATGTGCTGCTTTTCCTTTTCCTATTTTGGTATTGATGGAACAAGAACTCGACTTTTCTTTTTCTCTCTTTGGAAGGCCGTGTGGGCGGAAACCTTCTTTTGTTTTCTTGTGATTTTGATGTTTGAACATCCGCTTTATGAGACCTTGATTACCTATCTATATATTTGACCAGTGGGCTTTTGCGACAAATTGTCTATGTTAAGGATGAGTTGTTTTGTTTTGAAATCGTTTTGCGAAGAGGCTATGAAAATCCTATGTATGTTAAGTTATGAAGGAGACAAGTGATTACGGTTATAGGTTTTCTATAGCGAATGCCTCAGAAGAAACCGGGCGAGAACCGGTGGGAAGACCTAGAGGAAGGAGTAGAATCCCGAGCAGAGGAAGAAGATATTCCAACCACCCCACCTCAACATGATCGTGGGATGGGAACTATTCACGAGCAAAACCCACGGTCTTTAACGGAAGGAAGCCCGGAAGAAGCCGAGCAATGGGTTAGAACCATTGAACAAATTTTAATTTCTTAAGATGCACGGCACGGAATGGTGCTCATGCGTTACTTTCAATTAAATGGACGGCGGACTTGGTGGGAGGCCGGGAAAAGGCGTTCTCTTGAGCAAGCGGAAGAGTTCGCATGGGAGGACTTCGAGGGCGTATGAAATACACCCCAAAAGCTATAAGAGGAGAAAGGGCGAGAATTTTCTGCTAAAACAAGAAGGTTATGCAGTGAGACTATGATCGTGCTACGTGAGATGTCGAGATATGCACGGGCGGTGGACACGACTTGAAAATATCGGAAAAGTTTAGGTCGGGGGAGAATGGAATCGGATGTCTCTTGCGCTATGGAGACCTAACTTACTGAGCTCTTGCGAGCTTTAGATATTGAGCGACAATGTCAGAAGATAGGTGGGTGTCGGACACATAACTCGGCAGACGGAGGAAGGGAAGTGGGAACCATCGCGGCAATCATAACCGGGGCTATGAGCATGAAGCCCAGGCGACCACGAGGAAGGCGCGGCCGAGCGAGCGGAAGGCGACTTATGCTCCACCGGCAAGGGCGCGAGCGAGATAAGGGCACCTCCATGCCTAGATGCCATAGAGCACACAAAGGGTGTGCTGCGGCAAATGTGGTAGCTGACAAGTGCGGGGAAAGGGCATTCATGATAATTGCCCGGTGACACGTATGGATATAAGGCGAACCAACCGGCAATGTCCAGCCGAGGGCTATCGATTCAAGCCCCAACCGCAGCGGTGCTTGACCCCATCAGCTCTAACCCTGAACAACAACTTCGCAACCCCGCAGCAGCGGTGAAACAACACCTCAACAACAACAAAGGCGGCAACCACGCGCGAGCAGCAGGCGGCAGCGACGCGGAGACCAACAGGACGGCACCCGTCGGCCTCGGCCGGCTCGGGCTAGAGCTATGCCGCATGGAGGCGAGCAGCAAAACCGGAAACACAGGCGGTATGGGAGTTCTTCTCAACATACTGTTATAGTATTGTTCGATCAGTGCTTCGCTTCTTTTATTGCCAAATCATGCGTGAAATGTTGGGCCTTAGGTCGAAAAGGCAAGTCGGGATATGAGAATCTCATCGCCTATAGGAGGGATTATGTGTTACACACTTTTGCTCGAACCTAGAGTTGACATTAGGATCACAGGTTACGGCTAACAATCTAAACATAATACCGTGGATGATGTAGACTTAATCCTAGGAATGGATGGTTAGCTAAGAATCATTCCACGAGTCTATGTAAGGAAAGGAAAATTTGTTTCTTTCCGACAAACCACGCATTTCCATGGAATCGGCATGGGAATGAGAGTTCGATCGTGTCGGCTCAAGCGAGAAGATGATGAACGGAAAGGATGCCATGCATTCCTTGTTTATTTGAGCGGAGAGGATAAACCGAGCGGGTAGAAGACATAGAAGTTGTCCAGATTTTGGACGTGTTTCGAAAACCTACCGAGGTTGCCCACGATGACAACTAGAATTTACCATCGACTTGGAACCGGATCGGCTCCGGTGTCGGCGCCTATAGAATGACCCGAAGGAATTAGAAGCGAAAATCAAATCAGAGCTTTTGGATCTAGGATTCATTAGCAGTGTTTCACCTTGGGAGCGCTTTGTTTATTCGTTAAGAAAAATGATGGTTCTTTGAGGATGTGCATCGATTATCGAGATGAATAAGATGACACTAAGAGCAAATATCCTTTACCGAAATTGATGACTGTTTGATCAATTCACGAGGCGAGTGTATTCTCAAAATTAATCTCAAGTCGGGTTACCATCAGCGAAGATACGGTGCGAGGATGTACTAGGCATTCGAACGAGATATGGCCACTATGAGTTCATAGTTATGCCATTCGGATTAACCAATGCCAGCCGTATTCATGGACCTTATGAGCAGTATTTCATCCATTTTGGATAAATTCGTTTTGGTCTTCATAGATGATATCCTCGTTTATTCGAAGAATGAAGAGGATCTGAGAACATCTGAGAACAGTCTGCGAGACCTTGAGAGATGAAGGTTATTGCTAAGTTTAGGAAATGTGAGTTTTGGTGAAGGAAGTAATGTTCATTGGACACATCGTTCTGTTGAAGGACATAAAGTTGACCCGCCAAAGTAGAAGCGGTCGAGTGGAAATCACCAAGGACTCGACACGAGTTAGAAGTTTCTTAGGATTAGTGGCTACTATCGGAGATTTAGAAGGATTCTCCAAGCATGGCCATAACGACTACTCGGAAGAATCAAATTCAGGGTGATGAATGCGAGGCGAGTTTCCAAATACTCGAGGAGAGTTGACAAGTGCACCAGTTCTAGCGGTTCGAGCGGACGAGAGAGTATGTAGTCTAGAATGACTTCTAAGGCGGGGCTGGGTTGTGTTTTATGCAAAGCGGAAGGTGATAGCTTATGCATCCAGAGACTCGGACCGCATGGTGAACTACCCAGACCCACGATTTAGAATTGCGGTGGTTCATGCTGAAATTGGAGACACCATCTCGGTGAGATGTGAGATCTTCAGACCATAAGAGTCAGTACTTCTTTGAACAAAGAGATTTGAACATGAGGCAGCAGATGGCTTGAACTAGTTAAGGATTACGGTGGTATTAACTACCACCGGGCAAAGCAAATGTAGTAGCGGCTTTGAGTCGTAGAGCAGTCGAAACTAGGATGTCTCTTTGTCGAGAGGAAAAACTCATTGAAGAGTTTGGAAGAATGAGACTTGACTGGTTGAGCGACGAGGCGATCACGAGTTGTAGCTACACTCGCGTGAGCGTCGATTTAAGAAAAAGGATTGTCGAAGACAAAGATGGAGAAAAGTTGGAAAGATCCGAGAAAGAGTAAGATCTGAAGGTTTAAGAATTTCAATCGTCAAACAACACCTATTGTTTGAAGGTAGAATATCGTTCGAACGGCCGAAGCTTCAAAATGAAATTATGAGTAAGGCTCGATACTACACAGCCACCAGGCGGTACTAAGATGTACAAGACACGAAGGAAAAGTTTTGGTGGGAAGGCATGAAGCGAGACATAGCTTCTTTCGTAGGCACATCTTATTTGCCAGAGTGAAGGCACTACACCAGCGTCCATACGGAAAGTTGCAACGTTAGAAATTCCAGGTGGAAATGGGACGATATAACAATGGATTGTTACAAGCTTACCCAAGTCGAGAAGAGAAACATAGCCATATGGGTAATTGTGGATAGGCTTACAAAAGTGCTCATTTTCTACCGATTCATAGTACTTATGGATCGATAAGCTAGCCGGTACTGCGTTAAGGAAATTATCGACTACATGGAGTACCAAAATCCATTACCTCGATAGAGACTCCAAGTTCACATCCAGATTAGGATTAGCTTGCGAGAGGCGGGTACTAAACTCGATTTAATGCGACTTTTCATCCACAAGCGGACGTCGGAAAGAAACGATCAAACTAGAAGATATGCTTAGAACGAGTAGTGTTGGATCGGAGGTGCAAAATGGGAAGAAATTTTACCTCTTATTGAATTTGCCTACAACAACACTACAACAACAATCGGCATGGCCCCATCGAACCTTGATGCGAAGTGTAGATCACCGCTTTATTGGGATGAAGTCGGTGAGAGAAAAATCATAGGGCACGATGCGGTTGAGCGAGATGATCGAGATCGTCAAGCAGTTAAGTGCGAGGATAAAAAGGCTCGGGACAAGCGAAATCTTCTGTTGTCGCGTGATCAGAACTCTGATTTGAGGATGGAGACAAAGTGTTCCTAAGGTCTCTCCATCGAAAGGAATTGTCGATTTGGACTAAAGGAAAGCTTAGACCAGCTTTATAGGACCGTAGTGAGATCTGGAGGATAGGTCCTGTAGCTTATGGTTGGCTCTTGGCCAACCTAGGAAGCGTACATAATGTTTTCACGTCTCATAGCTGCGAAAATCGTTCACGATCCGAGCACGTGATCCGCAAGATGACGTGACTCTCAAGCGGACATGAGCTACGAAGAGGAACCAGCGGTAATCCTCGACTACAAAGTCCAACAACTACGGTAAGGCGATTCCGCTAGTCAGAAGTCTTGTGGAGACACCGGGCGAAGATGCCACGTGGGAGCTCGAAGAAGCAATGAAAAGCGATACCGACTTATTTTTCTAGAGGTACACAAATTTGGGACGAAATTTTTCGTGAGGGGTGGAATGTAATATTCGACAAAGCAAGCGTCTAATTACGGTATTTTAAACCCGTAAATTAGGGTTTCTGTATTCTTTTCGATCGTCATCGAATATTGATTCGACTGATATCGTTATAACGAATTCTATTTATATTCACTAATGATTGTGAATTCGGAATCGAATGTCGCGATATAATTCGCACCACTTTTTAACGTCGAGCAGCGTATCGAGCGTCGATATTTATGGAAATTTCTGAGCGTGGCGGAATTGAATTCCATATTATTTCAATATTAAATGATATATATTTATAAAGTAAGCGCACTCTGCGACCATTTGAGATAGTCGATTTTGAGCGTTTGAGGCGTTTTGAGCGTCAGCGTCTAGGGCGTTTTGAAAAATGAGTTTAATGCTCGAAATTATTATATTTAATTTGCTATTATAATTTTATATAATTACAACATTATTAATTATTAAAATCGAATTATTAGCTATTAAAATTGATATTTTGAAATGAGTTTTTAAAACCTAATTACATAAACTATAGTTTTCACATGAAATGATACCATTAAATTATCTATGGTATCTAAACTATATGTTATGATATATATGGATATTATTAAGCATTAAAATTAATTTTGAGCATTAAAACTCGGTATTGTGTATTTAATAATTTGAAACCCTAATTTTGAAATTAGGGTTTATTGCATGAAATGATGCAATAATTTTATCCTATGTTATTATTTAATATCTAAATCATATATTATGATATATATGAGTATGTATTGATCGAAACGACATGAGTATCAATTATAGGTGTGATTTATATTTTGTTCTATTTTTCCAAATTGTGATCGATAATTTCGATTAATTGCCTAAGTGATGATTTAATTATTTTATGACTTGTATTTATATCTATGATCATGTATGATATATATTATGTATTAATGTACAAAATAAAATTAAATCAGCCCTTCAACCCTACATGCATGGCTATGCCCTCTTCATAAGCATGATTATTCCTTTTCTTTTCACCAATGCATGAAGGCTCCTTAAACACTCTTCAATCATCCTCAACACTCCCAAAATATTGCAGCCCTCCCATTGGTGATGTGTGTGCATGTGAGAGGGAAAGAGAGAGAGGGATAAAACCTTTCCTCTTATTTGTTTCTCATTATACTCTAGTATCCCATTTGGAACCCGTTTCTCCTCTCTCCATCTCCATTTTCTTCTTTGAACGAAACACCCTCCCCATTTTGACTCTCATCTTCATTCTTCATCCATTTCTTCTCCACCAGAGCTTGATACTACTTTGTTCTTGTGAAACCTATCATATATCGAAGGTAAATATGGTCTAATACAGATTCCATCTCCATTTGCTATAAAAATCGAAGCTTGTTCATATATATATGTGTGTTTGAAAATTCTATGTATGTATAGATGTATGTTTTAAATGTTCTTGAGCATGAGATATTGTGTTCATATTGTTCTTGAGGATTTTTATTTACAAAACATGAGATAGTATGCTAAAATGAACATATGACTTAGTATATGGAATTTTGAATGAAACTAGTATATACATATGATTTTGAACTATAGTATATGATGAAATAATCTTGAAAATGTATATAACAATGTTCATGAGACGAATGCTCTTTAATTATTTTTATGATGGATTATTGCTACATGATATGATTTAAGACCATGGTATATCATTTAGAAATTTTCAAAACCCACTTTTATTTTGGAAATTACCGTGAGCATATATGTATGTACCTTGGTGTATGATTTTATTTTTGAACATCTGATGACATATTAATGCTCTAGATACTTTATTACATGTTCTATGATTTATTTAAATTTTGAAAATCATATGTAATTTTAATTATTAGTGAGCATTAAGATGGATATGTTGGTGTATGATTTTTGTTTTGATCATCAATGGTGTGTTAATGCTTTAGTATATTAAAAATGTGGTGTATGATTTTATTGGAATTTTGAAATCAAATGCCAATTTAAATCAAATAAACCGTGAGTGATATGCTCGATAAGGTGATGATTTAATTGGTTTTGATTAATGTTATGATGTATTATTGTTATACTATAGTGTATAAACATAGTGTATAATTGTTAGAATTTTGGAAATCAAATACCTATTTTAAATCAAAGACCGAGAGCACCTATATGGTGATATTTATTGGTTTTGATGATTAAATGATTATTAGTTATACTATAATGTTGAAGCATGTAGTAAATTATTTAGAATTTTAGAAATTGTTTGATAATTATTTGGTAATTATCTTATAATTACGAATCAATTTGAAATTATATATTGATGAATGAATGGGTATGATGGACTATAGGCTATAATTAGACATATATTAATTATTGGGACATTATCTATGTGTATATCAATTTTGAATTTTTGAACAATTATTCCATATTTAATGGAATTCAGTATATACATATATATATGTTAATAAATGACAAACAATATCTATAGATATTACAAATTCATATTCTGGACCATAGTGTATAATAATACACTATATTAATTTAAAAAATTTGAAAGTCATTTGATAATTTTAAATTAATTATCGAAATTTTAGATAATTAATAAGGATTTTAAATCCTTTTTAATTGTTTATTAATGAATTATATGTCTAATTAATATTCTGGACATATTTGAAATTTATAAAATTTTATAAACATAGATTGCTATGTTTGAGACAAGCGTTTATTTAATAACGTTTCTAACGAGTGCAGTTTTAATTATTAAAGGATTAATAATCCGAAAATTATTTATAAGTCCTTTGATTTCGTGATAAATGAAATAGGACTTTCACGATTTTAATCGATCGAAATTGATTTATTAAATAAAATAGTAAGAAATTACTATTTGAAAGTCGAAGTGTTGACTTTATTAACCAATGTTGACTTCGTTGACTTTTAAAGTCAACGTGCGATTATCTGATTGATAAATCGCGATTACGTAAGATATACTAATTGGTATGATACCTCATTAGTAAGAAAGATTTCATAAATGAAATCACATATCACGTACTTATAATATGTTGAGCGTCTAAATCGGAAGGGTTGAGGCGATATAATTGAGCGTATCTCGAAGGGCGAGAACAATTCAATTATATCGTATTTGAAAGTGTATTGAATTCATTAAATTGATTCACCTCGATATAAGATATCGAAGTTAATCTTAGATTTTGAAAGTCTCGAGAACTTGAGCGACGTCTTAAAACCTCGCTTTTCGTAAAGTTATGGGTAATGGCCGGATGTCTGGTGTAAAAACCTGGACTCGGTTCTGACAAACCATAGTCCGGTGGGCCCTTTCTTACCTCACTAATGTGGGCACTTTTCAAACAAGATGTGACTTTCTTGTTATTCAAATGAGTTTATCTACAATGCTTATTCTCTTGTTGACATAATGTTTCTTGCATTACACGCAAAATATTACATTTTGTGTCATCCTATCTATTATGCCGGGTAGAGTGTGGCGATAGTTGGAACTATATTATGACGGTTATGTCATTTGTTGGAGTCGCAACCTTTTATTAATGTCGGGTCTGTCTGGATGATAAATGCACTGCTAGGATTAGCGTGAAGGTTGGAACTATATGCTATGTTAACATATGCTTGTGAGTATTGTGTTGCAGGGATTACGGACCGGTCGCGCGTCGTGAAAGGAGGCCTCACTCTCGCGTTTGATCTTTGATATTGTTATGAATTGTGACTATGGGATACGGATCATACACACGAAAATGCTCGGCGGCGATGTTCTGACGAAAATGTTTTAGTAAGCCATGGCATTCTCTCTAAAACCCTTGTGACTTACCTTGATATTGGCGTAATTCAATTATTATCAAATGTTTTCGGCATGAGTCCGAGTGCAATTTCTTGTACTTAGCACCGCATGTTTGTTTTAAATGTGCAAGTTGAGCTTGATGATGGTGATGGGAAAGTGTTGAGAGTCGGTGTCCTTGACGGTTTATTAAATTTGTGGTTTTCACCTGAATGCATATCATCACATATGTATTCACACACTCATTGCTAAACTACGAATTCATTTACTTTATGTTTTGGTATGAATTGTTAAGGTCTCTCGGTCAGTTTATATCTTTGGATTGTGGGAGGATAATGCAACATGAATTATTGAGGTCCATCGGACTCTTGTTAAAGTCTTTGGGTCCGATGGCACCGTTGAATCGTTATGACATCTCTCATGTTATGATCAAGCATGCTAGATTATTCTTATTATATCATTATATCATGTTCGAGCATGCTGTTTATTGTTATTATGCATCTTTATCTTAGCCGTGTAACCCCAAATACTACTCCTAGTATTAGTGCCCTCGGTCCGGGTTGATGGGGTGGGGTCGTGTTTCTTCAAAATATATAAAAGCATTAAGATCCAAGACATAAGCACCTTATCGATCTAAAATCATCTTTAAAATCAACAACGTGTAAAATCGCGTTTATCAAACCCCGAACTTAAAGCATTGTTTGTCCTCAAGCAAAACAAAACCAAAGAAGAGAGACACGACAAAAGATCAGCGGCGTCAAGGTGATTAACACAATAAGCCTCGGAAAAATCTCAAAGCTCAAAATCATTGGTGCACAGAAGACATTAGTCGACTCGACAATGTACAACTATTGAGCATAAAAATCTCATTCAATTCCACCATCACAGCGGCATGTGCATAATATATAAGTACACTCAACTCGTAAAGAAATAAAGGCGATGTCACTCAAAATCAATGCAATGACAAAATCTACAAACTGCCATTTCTCTAATATCTCCACCACGTCAAATCGCTTCAAATTAGGATAAAAAGACTTTTCATAGGTTATAATTTAGGCACATTGGTTAAGGTAAGATGATATAGGTTAAGTGACTCAAGTATACTCAACACCTCCATTTATACTTTCAACTCATATGGACTTTGTCCATTTCCTTTTATTTCAACATGCTATTTCAACATTTATGCCCTCAAGGTACCATATACTATGATAATTGACTTCCTTTATTCTAACATTTTCACAAAATTTTTCTTTTCTTGGCTTTGTAATAGAGCTTATAGATTATTCTTTTCACGGTACCATTCTCTTACTCTCCATCTTTTATCCCAACTTAGAATATCAAAACAAATTTACCTTTTGATTCCCATATCCATCCTCACTCCTTTCATCCGGTTAAGAAAAGAATAAAGTCTAATAAAGCTCAAAGAAGGTGACAAGCGGTATATATCATTGAGGTAGTGTTTGGGTAAATATGTGGTTAGCAAAGATGGCCTTTATCCTTTCCATATTGAAACACATATTGCAGCCTCGACAAGAAAAAGCGGCAAGTTCTAGAAGATAATCACATGCATGATATCACACAATTAAAAGAAATTGTAATAAGATGTTTATCGATGAAGCTCAGTCTCGCGGTTTTAGCAAATGGTGAAAAACAACAAGCTAAGCAATCACAAGCCATTCATGCTTGTTTCCTAACACATCATGTGCACTATAAACAACATTTTCAGAAAATTTCTATCATCATTGGCAACATGTATTAATACATTTCACTTAACTCGTTGATCGCGAGACCTGACAAAAGCAAAGAACACAAGCCCCAAATATAAAAACTTAACAACAAACAAAACATAAAAGGACTCTCAACAAAACAAACTCGTCACTCCCCAAACTTATTGTAAGCAGTGTGAAATAGATGCATAAGGTTTGCGAGAAGAAGTGATTGGGAGAGACTTTACCTCATATCTTGCTACTCCGTGATGGATAGAATCCTCGCCATTGATGATATAACTTGGGACTTAAAAGCGAACAAACAAGACCCGACCGACAAAACAATGAAAACAATAAAAACAAAACATAAAAACATAAAGCATGAAAAATGTTGGGTTACCTCCGAACCGATGTAGATTTTTCATCGCTAGCTCACTTCTCTCGTCAATCAGCGATTTGACAAGCTGTGGTCTTTCTAAACTTTCTTGCCTTGTACTTAGCATTGACAATAGACCACCATTTAGTGTATGGTGGCCTCCACTAAACAGGCGACTCACTCGATTTTTGTGCGAGTCCACTCTCTTCTGCGTGCTCGTCAGTGGTCTATTGAAATTCGAGCTCAAAAATGGGAACTATTGGTGAGTGGTGATCGAATAGCAATCTTCATGTGTTGAGTTATCATCTCTGTGATGGCATCATAGATCGAAATGGTTAACTCGTCTTTATTCACACGGAAGTGAGATCACCCTCTTGCGTCGATCGAGCTCGCGTGGCTAGGCGGTCTTCTAGAATGGCGGCGTGTTCCATCCTCGGCATATCAAGGACTACAAAGTCCGGAAGATAAATCCTTTACTTTGATCGATCTTCCATATCCCTTTGACCTTTTGGTGATCGTGCGCCATTTGGAGAGTAATTGTGGTGGCTTCATTCTCAATCTCCAATTTGTTAAATATGGACAACGGCATCAAGTTGATGCCCTAAATCACCGAACTTTGGAGAAAGTATGCCTCAATGACACAAGGTATAGAAAGCTGCTGGATCTTTCGCTTGATAACTACTTTTGCACACCTTGCACTCTTGAGACAAATTAATCGTCTCGAACTTTTTAGCTTCTTCTTGTTGGTGACGACATCCTTGAGAATTTCATGTCGACATATCTTTGAGTGCATCTAGCAGAGGAATATTGATATTCACATTCTCGAACATTTCTAGGAATCGGTTTGCAATCATCATGCTTGGGCTGGCAAGCGACTCGGAGCGGAATCGGAGGGGTATCGCCGGATCGCCTTCTTGGAGTCGCCTCGCGGCCGTGAGTGGTCGCTGGGCTTATGGGCAGCGTCAACTTTCTTCTTCCGGTCGGGCTCCGGTCGCGGGCTCGATCGCTAACCTTCCCTCGAACTCTGCTGGTCTCGCGGCGGGTTCACGGTCGTGAATTCGATGCTGCTTCTTCTTCTTGTGATCGCGGGTGGACTGCGAGCTCCTCGGATAGCGGTTGTGTGATGTCTCGCGGCCGGGCTCGCGATCGCAGTGCTCTTCCGTTGCTCCTTCTCGTGCGGGTGAGTGCGCTTTTCCTTCTCAAGGGATAGCAAATCATTGATTCTTTGGGTTCACTTCAGTATTACTCGAAATTGGCCTCTTTTGTGCATTTTGTTGTGCAACTTCGACCTATTTGATTCTCCATCATCTTCAAGTGTTTGCCCGATTTGTTACATTGGATTCAAGTGTTATCCTATGGCGATGAATCTTGAAGAAAGAATTACTTGGGTGTGGGTTGTTGGTTGCTCACAACCGCTGCTGCATCATATCTCTAGGCTCTCTTCTTGGTTCTTGAATCATACCATTACATGCGTGAAGCTTCTGGAGGTTGTTGGAAATTATTAGGGTTGGCGTCGACAAATTAGGATGATTCTTGTTAGAATGGTATGCGGATTTCCCCATGGTTCCTCGATTGATATAATTGACATCCTCTGTCTCGATCGGCTCTTCAAAGAGTGAACTTCTTCATAAGATCGTCGTTTTGAGTCGACCTCTGACACTGCTTTGACCAGCGTTCTCTCATAGTCCATTGATAACTATTGGCGCCATCTCTCTATGATGTGGCTAGCCTCCTCTACTCGGTGATTCAAGCATCCCCTGCAGCGTATCTACAATGCTTCTCGATGCAATGTCACCTCTTGTAATGCGTGATCTTGCTCTCGGAGAATCCATGTTGAGGCACTTTCTTAAGCCCTGAATCTCCCATGCCTCGAATAATGACTCGCTCCTTGTTGGCGAAATAGTAGATCTCGGCTATTTACCTGCTTTCATGGCGGAAAATATTTGAAAAACTTCTTAAAGTTTTCAGTTCTATCGGTTCGGTCAGCTCTTGAAAAAATCCTTTACACTGCGCAAGAGAATCCGAACATGCGCATCCGGATTGTGTCTTGTGACCCGTTCTTTGATGGTGTCACATATTCGAGTATGTCGAGATGCGCGTTCGGTCTCTGTACCTCCTCGAGCTTTCTCCTTGAACCATGCTACTCGGGGCCGACTTGACTCAAAATTGTTTGCATTAACTTCGCCCATCCTGCCTCCTAGGCATTGCTCGTTGGAGGTCGGTACATATAATTGATGGTCTTGCCTCGGGGCGAGGGACAAGGAGTTCCATGTTCGCCATCGCGTATTTTGTAAACTACGCTAGCGGCGTGCGGCTTGCTCGGGAGGTATACCCCATTGGGAAAAGTTTTGGATTCTTGTCATCTATTTCCTTCTTCTTCTCGTCTCCTTCTCTTTGGGTATTTTCGATCTCGGGGTCTAATGGTTGTTGGGTTGTCCCGAGATCTTGTGATCATATCTACACGGAAAAAGAGAGCTTAACTCGGCAAGAACAAATAAATATAATAATATACAACTTGAATTAATAATTCCAAATCGTCAAGTTATTACTATGTGATCTTAACAATCCTAAACCGGCCAAAATTTGATCGCTCACTTTTCTAACACAGCGTGCAGTATATAGGTAAGGCGGTGTCGTATCCAGGGGATTGTAACATGAAAACAGAGCTAACTTCAACAATAATTCATCATTATCGAAACAGCAATTTGGTTTGAAAGGTTTTAGGGCTTGGATATTAAATCTAAAAGCAAAGTTAGCAAATTGAAAATAAGCGAAAGCATAAATACTCGAGGAGATAACAATCTAGAAAGACTAACCCTAGGGATGCACTAATCCTACCCAGCAATATGTTTATCCCTTATTATTAACCAATTTTAATCCGAGACAAGATGGAAGATCACATATGTAACCAACAATTTACATTACGACAATTGTGGCGTTGATTACTAATTTTCCTTATTCATTACGTCTACAGGAAAATAAGCAACTCAAAAGGATCACAAAGAATATGCTTCCTATGAATGTTCCTATCTCGCGACTCACGAGGCATCCGTATCATGCATTGAGCTCGATTGACAATTAAAGCGTTAAGTAATTAACGAGCAACTATGATATGCATCAATTGAAATCAACACATATAAATAAGCACCAAGAATCATGAATCATGCCGGAAGGTAAATAGCGATAACGAGGATCATAACATTTAGGATAGAATCATGCAAACCCTAGGATTAGAGCAATTAGCTGACATAAATAGCGAAATTAAATCTGAAATAACCATAGGAATAGAAAATATATAGATAAAACCCGTGAGTGGCGTCGGAAGAACAATTGTTGGATTCGTATCCAACCTCGTGAAACGGAAAAACACGGAAATTGTTCAGGGCGAAAGTGTTCGAGCGATAACGATGCAAAAGAACTAATGTAGAATGATGGAAAACTAAAGCTAGAATGAATCTAAATCAAAGCTAGAATGAAAATCTATGGAAAATAATGAAAAGCGAAAAAGGTCCAAGCAGCTGGGTAAGGTTGAGGGCGCGAAGCAATTTATAGAATTAGGGTTGAAACCTAATTTGGTGAGCTGCCGCCACATGGCCGAGCTCATGATCGTGAGCTCGATGCGAGGATCATCTCGCTCGGTTGCTCTTCGTCTTCTCGGCTGAGTCGCGCCGATAGCATGCCTCACGACTGGCTCGCGGTCGCTAGGTATGGTCGTGTCAGGCGGTAGCTCTTTGCATTAGCTGGCTGCGGGCACAGTCTCACGATCGTGGGGTGGCGCGTCGCGTGGGTTTCTCTCGGCCGACCTAGGCGGTCGCTGGGCGATCATGAGCCATCAGTTTTACGTGGTTCTCGCTCGGCTCGGGCTGCGCAGCGTGTCGCTGGCCTGTTCGACCTTCTTTTGCTGGTGCCCGTTCCATGCTTGATTTTCAACTTATAAGCCTACAAAACACCAAAAAGGAACGAGGCAGTATCTTAAAAATATATAAAAGCATTAAGATCTAAGACATAAGCGAACTTTATCGATCTAAAATCATCTTTAAAATCAACAATAAGCGTGTAAATCTTGTCCCCGTGCTTGGTAAAATTTGATGTCAGCTTTTCTAACACGGCGTGCAGTATATAGGTAAGGCAGTATTGTATCCTGATTGTAACACGTGACGAAGCTAATTGACAATAATTCATCATTATCCAAGCAACAATTTGGTTTGAAAGTTTAGGTCTTGGATATTAAATCAAAAGAAAATGTAGCAAATTGAAAATACGAAAGCGATAAATACTCGAGGAGATAACAATCTAGAAAGAATAACCCTAGGGATGCACAAATCCTACCCAGCGTATGTTTATCCTGCTTTATTAACCAATTTTAATCCACACAAGATGGAAGATCACATATGTAACCAACAATTTCGATTCGACAATTATGGTAGTTGATTACTAATTTTCCTATTCTTTATTCGTCTCTAGGTGAAAATAAGCAACTCCTTTTGAAAATAAGCAACTCGAAAAGGATCACAAAAATATGCTTCCTCAGAATGTTCCTATCTCGGCTACGACTCAGGCTTATTGTATCATGCATTCAGATCGATTGACAATTAAAGCGGTTAAGTAATTAGCGGGAACTAGATATGCATCAAGATTGATCAAAATTAACACATATAATTAAGCACCAAGAATCATAAAGTAATGCGGAAGGTAAATAACGATGAGGAATCACAACATTTAGGATAGAACCATGCAAACCTAGGATTAGAGCGAAATTTAGCTAGACATAGCAGAAATTAAATCTGAAATAATCATGGAATAGAAAATATATTGATAAAACCCGTAGTGTGGCGTCGGAAGAATAATCGTTTGGTTAGTATTCCAACCTCGTGAAAAATGATAAAACAAGGTATTTGGACAAAAGCGTTCCGAGCGTCGACAATCGTAAACTAGAGTGAAAAATGCAAAACTAAAGCTAGAATGAATCTAAATCAAAGCTAGAGTGCAAAAGTATGAATGAACATGAAAAGCGAAAAGCAGGTGTATTTTAGGTGCGGGCGGCAGGGGCGGCCCTATTTATAAGCAGGGTGAAAACCTAATTTTGGGCCTTGCTCGCTTGGCCGGCTCATGATCATGAGCTCGATCGCTAGTGTCTGTGCGGCTTCTTCTTTGCTTGCGGTGGACTTGCGGTCTCTAAAGTGCCCTTGCGATAATCCTCGCGATCGCTAGTAAGGTCGAGAGAAATCGGCGAAGCTTTTCTTGGAGACATCTCTGGTGGTTGCTCATGATCATTTGGTGTGACCGCGTCGCATGGAATTCTCATGACCGTCTGGCGGTCGTTAGGCGTCATGAGCCATCGGTTTTGCGTAGATCTTGCGCTCGCGCTGGAGCTGAGTGCAGCGATCGCTAGGCCATTTTCAACCTTCTTTAGCTCGTGCTTCTTCCATGCTTGATTTTCAACTTATAAGCCTACTAAACACCAAAAGGAACCCGAGGCGATATCTTCCAAGAATATGTAAAAGCATTGAGATCCAGACATAAGCGCTTTATTGATCTAAATCATCTTTAAATATCAACAATAAGCGTGTAAAATCGGCGTTTATCAAACCCCAAACTTAAAGCATTGTTTGTCCTCAAACAAAAACAAAGCGAGAAGAAGAGACACAACAAAAGATCTCGAGCATCGGCAAAGATGATTAACCAATCGAGCCTCGAAATATCTCAAAGCTCAAAATCATTAGCGCACATGGCGATATTAGTCAACTCAACAATGTACACCCATTGAAAGCAAAATCTCATTAAAAATTACACCTCACAGCGGCATGTGCGTAAAATACAGTACCTCAAACTCATAAAGAAAAAAAATGATGTGTATGCCTCAAAATCAATCGTCTGAAAATCTCACCATAGGCTTGCCATTTCTCTAATATCTCCCCACGTCGTCGTTCAAATTAGGATCAAAAGGTCTTTCATAGGTTGTAATGTAGGCACATTGGTTAAGGTAGGGTAATATATGGCTAAGTGACTCAAATATACTCAAGCACCTCAGTTTATACAATCGACTCATATGGACTATGTCCAGTTTCCTTTCTTTCCAACATGCTAATTCAATATTTATGCAACTCAAGTACTTATACTTTAATAATTGACTCCTTTATGCTCATGTTATTCACTTGATTTTTTCTTTTCTTTTCTTTGTAAGCGAGCTTATAGGGTGCATTCTTTACCCAGAGTACATCTACTATCTTTTATCCCAACTTAGAATATTAAAACAAATTCCTCCCTTGCTCTATCCATCCTCACCTCCTATCATCCGGTTATAGAAAAAATAATTAAAGTCTAATAAAGGCTCAAAGAAGGCAACAAAGCGGTATATATCATTGGGTTAGTGTATGGGCAAATATTGGGTTAACAAAGATGGCCTTTTATCCTTTCCTTATGAAACACATATTGCGGTCTCGACACGAAGAACACGGCAAGTTCTAGAAGATGATACATGCACGATATCACACAATTAAAAGAAGCTGTATCGATGTTTATACGGATGAAGCTAATCTCAGGTTTTAAG
Organism: Salvia rosmarinus; assembly: GCA_036937905.1. Classification (NCBI taxonomy): domain Eukaryota; kingdom Viridiplantae; phylum Streptophyta; class Magnoliopsida; order Lamiales; family Lamiaceae; genus Salvia; species Salvia rosmarinus. Next base: position 46,824 of record JAODLM010000290.1, read on the forward strand.
CAAATGGTGAAAATAACAAGTTAAGCAATCTCAAGCCATTCATGATTAGTTTCCAACACATTGACTATTCAACAACATTTTGAAAATTTCTATCATCATTGGCAACATGAATTAACACATTTCTATAACTCGTTGATCGCGGACACAACAAAACAAAGACACGCGACAAAAGCCCCAAAGCATAACAACTTTACAAGAACATAAAACATAAAACAAGACTCTCACCAACCAAACTCGATCACGTACCAAACTTATTGTAAGCAGGTGAAATGGACGGATAAGGTTTGAGAAAAGAGTAGTTGGGCGAGAGACCTTACCTATTGTCGTGCTACTCGGTGTGGATAGAATCCCATGCCAGATCCACTCTCTGCATCATCTCCATCATTTGGCGTTGGTTTTCTTGATGTGCTTGGTGTTGGGAGGAGGGCTTGTTGTTGCTTCGAATTGGGCATCTTGTGGGGCGAAAATGGATGTCGAGCGCGTCATGTAGGTCAGTCGACCATCTATTCGATCCGCGTCATATATGCGAGGTCACCTTAGATGGGTGGCGGATGCAAAATGTCGCTCTGTCTCGGGTGCCACGTCCGGCTCGACTTGCTCCTCTGCTCGGCTTCCCTCCTCATGCCATCTCTCGATCTCGCCTTGGCGTTCAGACGAACCTTGAATAGTAAAGACCAGTATGAAGTTCAATTAGCCTCCATGCTCATCCAAATCTGCTTAAGCTGGGTGAGATCCATGTTGGGGCGAAGTATAGGGCCGTGCTTGTCTATAGCCGCCGAGTGGACTCGGGTGTCTCTTCAAACGTTTGGACGTATAGGCGAGGCTTTCGGGAAAATATCTTGAGAATAGGACTCTCACGAATCGTCACCAGAAAAAATCAACAATGGGGAGTAGATCCCCCTATAATATCCTGCATTCCCGAAACCTCGGCTTGCATCTGGAAGTCTTTGTCATGAGGAACATGCCGACATGCGTCTTATTTCAGTCGTAGCTCAATCGAGAGACTCATATCCTGTGAAGAGGTCTGCGGCATTGTTCGCGGCCATGGATGGTGAAGTGGCGGTGAAAGTAGCGGACAGCGGGGTTGTATGGAACTTGCGCGCTGCTGGAGGCATCATAAAGGCGGGTTACGCTGAGAGTGGTGTCTACAAATAACGGACCCACGATTACGTGGTGATGCTCGTAACGATGTATTGACCCTCGGGATCACCATTGATGATACCATTGGTTCATCCCGAGAGTTGGCGTGGCTCGTTGATCGTACGGAATGTGATATAGTCGTGACCACTTTGTGCTTGTATTCGGACGATCGCGACGAAATTCGGAGTGAGGATTGATAGTTGGATAGTTGGCGTGATAGCTGAGATCTGAACCGCCTCTCATTAACCAGTGACATCGTTGGCTATCCCAGGAACTAGCAGTCCTATGCACATAAATCGTGAGTGCACATGCGTCAGTTTAAGATCTCATCCACGATCCCTTGGGGAAATCGTGTCCACTTAAAGGTTTGGAGTCGAATGCATCTGTGCTCATCTTGTGAAGAGAGACCTCCTTGCCCTTTCGTTTGTGATCGGATGCAGCGACATAATGTACTAAAGATATTTCACTTATCTCGTATCTTATTAAAGGATTTAAATCAAGCCGACCATGCGAATATGTATACGCTCCCGAACTTAAACTTAGGCAAATTTCTCCCCTATACTAACATATGGTGCGACAATGAAACAGGGAGAAACGACACTGCAATAAGCAGATCGTTAAACTTAGGGAAATGGCGAGCGCATCGGTCAGCGAGGCCAAGAGGATAGTGGAAGATATCTTTGATTAAAGTAAAAAGTTTATCTTCCTGCGGACTATGTAGTCCTTGATATGCGAGAGGATGGGAACACGCCTCTCGTTCTAGGAAGACCGTTCTTAGCCACAGGCGGGGCTCGGTCGGCGTGCGAGAGGGTGATCTCGACTTGGTGTGAATAAAGATGGGTTAACCATTTCGATCTATGATGCCAGTCAGGGAGATGATAACTCAACACATGAAGATTTCTATTCGATCACCACTACAGCCGCCGGTACATTTTGAGCTCGAATTTGATAGACCATCGGACAGTGATCACTTTCTTCGACCGTAAAGTGTAAGTATGGAAAATGGCGATTCGTATCCTGAGATTGTATCACGAAACATAGAAGCTAGCTCAGGCGACAATTCATCATTATTGACACGCAGATAAGGATGAGAGGTTTAGGAGGCTGAAATTTATCAAAGCAAAGGTAACCAAGCATAAATATAAAATAAAGCAATAAAATCACGAAGATGATTATAAGAAAGAGCTAACCTAGGGATGCACAATCCTATCCTAGCGATGTTTATCACCTTGTTATTACGTTTTAATCAGACAAGGCGGAAGATCACATATATAACCAACAACTTGATTCAGACAATTGCGGCGGTTGATTGCTAATTTTCCTATCACGATTCGTCTCTAGAAAAATAAGCATCAAAAGGATCACTAAGAATATGGCTCCTCGATGATATCTATCTGATTCGACTCGAGGCTTATTAGTATCATGCATTCAAGATCGATTGACAATTAATACAATTCGTCGATTAGCGGCAGCTAGATATGCATCAAGATTGATGAAATCAACACATATAAATAAGCACTATGAATCATGAATCAATGCGGAAGGTAAATAACAATAGCGAACTCACAACATATAGGATCGAATCATGCAAACCTAGGATTAGAGCGGAAAACTAGCGAGACATAATAAGCGGAATGAAATACGATTTAATCATAAAAGCGGTTAAATATATCCCGTGGGAAGCGTTGGATGAACAATGGTTGGTCTTGAATCGATCCCAAGCGAGCGAGCGGAAAGCGGCGGAAAGCGATCGGACAAAAGCGTTCCAATCGATAGCGAAGCGATAAACTAAACTAGAACAACGTAAAAACAATACTAGAATTAAACTAAGCGAAGATTAAAGACTAAAAGCTAAAAAATGAATAAAAAGCGAGTGCAGGCGTGTGAGGGTGTGTTGAGGCGCAAGGGCTCTTGCCTGTTATAGAAAAGGGTGGAAACCTAATTTCGCCTCTGCGGCGCCCTCATGATCGCTACTCGCGATCGCTAGCTCGACCTGAGCCATCTCCCATGGCTATTCTTCGCTCGCGGTCCCTCCTTAGCTCGCTTTGTACCTCACGGCCGGGCTGGTCCATTATGATCCAGCGGTCGCGAAATCGTCCGATAAGTTCTAGGCGCTGGGGCTTGCTCGTGCAGTCGCGGTCATTACTCCTGGGATGCTCATTTGGTTTGCCTCGCGACCAGCCTAGCGACCGCTAGGCTGAGTCGCTAGAAAGGTCGGTTGCTCATTTGGTTGTCTTGCGTTCCTTGCTTGATTTGACACATAAACTACAAAACACAAAATAACACCCGAGCAATATCTTCTAGAAATAGATGAAACATTAAGAATCGATACATAGCGCACATTAAGCGAGCTAAACTCATCTTCAAATATCAACTATAAGCGTGTAAAATGCGGCGTTTATCAAACCCCCAAACTTAAAGCATTGTTTGTCCTCAAACAAAAGCGAAACAGAAAAAGACGAAGATCAGGCGTAGCAAGGGGATAACCATTCTAGCCTTAGAAACATATTAGCGGCTCAAAACATTGGCGCACATGGCGTTAGCACTCAAACAACCATCGAGGCAAAACTCATTTATTTCAACCTACATGAGGCATCGTAATATATATAGGATACCTCAAACTCATAAAAAATTGGGGCGTGTATATACTCGGCGATCAATGCAATGCAACATCTTAGCATAGGCTTGCCGTTCTCTAACATCTCACAGCGTCAAATATGTTCAAATAAGGATCAAGGGTCTTTTGAAAGGTTATAATGTAGGCACATTGGTTAGGTAGGATAATATATGGCTAAGTATTCAAGTAAACTGACACCACCATTTATATATTTACGACACATATGGACTTTGTCCATTTCCTCTTCTTTCCCAGCGTGCTAAATGACGTTTATGCCTCATAAAGGTACCTATACTTGATTAAAGACCCTTTATGCTCAACGCTCATAGTGAACTTAACATTTTCTTTTCTTTTCTTTTCTAGAGCTTATAGGTTTAACTTTCACAACAAGGTACTATTCTTCCACGGATGTATTTTCTAAAAACTTTTCTCATCATAACTACATCAAAATTTCACCTTTTGATTCCCATATCCATCCTCGCCTCCTATCATCCGGTGAATCGAAAAAAAAGTCTAATAAAGGCTCGAAGAAGGCGACAAATGGTATATAACATCGGGTTAGTGTTTGGGTGAATATGTGGTTAACAAAGATGGCCTTTATCCTTTCCAAATTGAAACACATATTGCGGTCTCGACACGGAGAAGAGCAGAGTTCTAGAAGATAATCACATGCATGATATCACACAATTAAAAAGCGTATCAAGATGTTTATCGATTGACTCAAGTCTCACGGGTTAAGCAAATGGTGGAAAACAACAAGCTACCATCTAACTTCATTCATCGTCGTTTTCTAACATATCATGTGCCTTATCATTAAATTTCACAAAAATTTTCTATAGTCATTGGCGTGGATTAACACTTCTTAACTTTCGATCGACGGAACCGCAGCGAAAAGCGAAACACGACAAAAGCAACACAAGCGAAAGACACGACAACACATGAAAACAAAACAAAGAAAGCAAAAAAGAAAGCGTTGGGTTACCTCCCAGCAAGTGCTTACTTAACGTCTTTAGCTAGACCATCACTAACCTTGTCAATCCGGCGTTTTGTGGCAGAAATCCTTCTCCAGCGTGGATCCTCCTAAACTTAGCATTTACGGATCTCCTTGCTTGACTATGGAAGTGGCCACTGAACTTGAATGATACACTCGGGTTCCATGCAAGGTCCACTTCTTCTTCTGGTTTCCTCAATTCGAGTACCCTCTAGCCTTGAGGCGTGTGCGGCGACATGATTGTAATCGAGCAACAATCTTCCGACTTTCCCGTCGTGTTGCTTGATGGCATCGTATAAATTTTGAGTTCCTCGTTAACAGCGTGAGGTTTCCTTCACCACGTCAATCAGCATACGACCGGTTGCTGAAAAGGTCTACAAGGATTAGTGGTTGTTGTTTGAATTCGGGAATATCGAATAACAAAGTCGTGGGGAAAAACAAAATCCGAATTCTTACCAACACGTCTTGACGATACCTTTTGGATATGTGACTGATCGGTCGACCATCATCGATGAAATCTTAAATCGGCTTCATCTTTCGGTGTAGCCGGTTGAAAGCGTTCAATGGCATCAGATTGATGCTGCCCCCAAATCGCACAAACATTTGGAAAAATCGCTCGGATCTCGCACTCTCTAGTGAAACTACCGGGATCATACGCTTGGAGGAGTTTCCATTGCAGGCAGCCTTGCATTCTTGGGATAGGGTAATTTTCTCAAATTTGACTTCTTCTTGCTTGAAGCGCGTCTTTTAAGAACTTCATGTACCGGCATGTTTCGCGGTAACAAAGAGAGGCACATTCTCAACTTTTGAAAAACTTCTTTAAGGCGAGCAAACTCCTCGTCATATTTTGACTTGACAAGTCGACTCGGAAGCGGAATTGGAGGGTGTCGTGCGACGTTTAACACGGGCGCCTCATGTCGACCTCGCGACATTGGGATGGTCGCGAGTGTCTGTGTGCTTGGACTCCGTCTTGGCGTGCGAGCTTGCGGTTGAGTTTGCGTCGGTTGGGTCGCTCGCGAATAACTCACGCGCGGATACTCGGATGGCTCGCGGTCGGGTCGCGGACCGTGCTCGATCGTGACTCCACGGAAAAATTTTTGGATGGTTCGCGATCGGGCTCGCGGATCGCGGTTTCGATCGCGGTTTACGCGTCGATGTGCTATCATGCTCTCTTCTCGGTGGGGCTCGGGTAGGCTCGTCCTCTCGTCACGATGACATTGACTCTTCGGGTTCACCTCAGGTATTACTCGAAAATTGGCCCGTCTTTTGTGGTGCATTCACTTTGCTATTATTGATTTGATTCTCAACATCTTCATGTGTCTTCCCATAGCGTCACAATGGACTCCAGTGATTTATCTTACGCGGTGTTGCTTATCAGCGAGTGCGATTCGTTGCCAATTGTTAACACAACCAGCGCTGCATCATGTCTTTTAGACTTGGCTTCCTCGGCTCTTGAATGAATTACGAATATTGAAGCCTGAAGGTTGTTGGAATAGACTCCTCGATTAATGTGGTGGCGTTCTACATCTCGATCGACTCTTCAAAAGTGAACTTCTTCATGAGATCGTCATATTTTGAATCACTCTCAATAGCGGTACACTTTGAGCGATGGCGTTCTCTCCGTTGGCCATTGATAGGTGTTGGCAGCCATCTCTTCAACAATACGGCTTGCCTCGTCATTTGTCGGTTTAATAAGCACCCCTATGAGCGCGTCTACCATCTTTCATAAATGCCGTATCGAGTCCACGTGAAGCGTGTGATTTGTTGCTCCTTGGAGAACCCATGTTGTGGACATCGTCTCAATAGACCTCTGAATCTCTCCCATGCCTCGAATAATGATTAAATGTGTGGTTTAGCAAAAATGAGAGATTTCGATGATCTTCGTGCTTCGCGGCGGAAAGTATTTGAAGAAACTTCTGTAAAGTTTCCCCAAGTGTCGATGCCGCTCGGTCCGAACTCTAAAACCAATCTTTCGCTTTGGTACTGCGAAGCGAACATCGCATCGGATGGTGTCTTGTGGCACCCCATTACATTTGATGGTGTCACAAATATCGAAAAAGTTCGAGATGCGCATTCGGGTCTTAGTGACTCGCCACTAGCGCTTTCTCCTTGGACCATCTTGATTAGGGCGGTTTGAGCTCAAAATTTGCATCGTCTGCGACTAACCGCCTCCTTGGGCTGTTCGGTGGGATGTCGGTACATGTGATTCAGTCTTTCCTCACAGGCGGGACAATGATTTCCCATATTAGCCATCGTGCTGCATCTGCGCAAAGTCGGCTAGCATCACGTGCTACTTGCGGGAGGAATGCCCCGTTACGGATTAGGCGCCATTGCGGCCGTCTCTTCTCTCGTCCTCTTCTCCTTTGAGGCCTTGATCTCGGGATCCATAATACTTGAGGAGGTCCACGAGATCTTGTCACGCCTAAACGCACGAAAGAAAATTTAGCAGCGCAAATATAAATAAAATAATATATATATATAACTTGAATTAATAAATCCAAATCGTCAAATTATTCCTATGCAATCTTAACAATCCCGGCAACAGCGCGCCAAATTGATCGCTCCTTTTCACACGTAAAAAGTGTAAGTATGGGAGTAGCGATATCGTATCCAGATTGTATCCGCGAAAACATAGAAGCTAGCTCAGCGACAATTCATCATTATTGAGCACGAGATAAAGGATGAGAGGTTTAAGGCTTGAAATTAATCAAAAGCAAAGGTAACCAAGCATAAATATAAAATAAAGCAATAAAATCACGAAGATGATTATAAAGAAAAGACTAACCCAAGGATGCGCAATCTATCCTAGCGATGTTTATCACTGCTTGTATTAACGTTTTAATCCGAGACAAGGCGGAAGATCACATATATAACCAACAACGATTCGACAATTGCGTGATTGATTGCTAATTTTCCTATCACGATTCGTCTCTGGGGAAAATAAGCAACTCGAAAGGATCACTAAGAATATGCTTCCTACGAATATCCTATCTCGATTCACGACTCGAGGCTTATTAGTATCATGCATTGAGATCGATTGACAATTAATACAATTCGTCGTTAGCGGCAACTAGATATGCATCAAGATTGATCAAAATCAACACATATAAATAAGCACTATGAATCATGAATCAATGCACGGAAGGTAAATAACATAAGAGAACTCTGACATATAGGATCGAATCATGCAAACCAAGGATTAGAGCGGAAAACTAGCGAGACATAATAAGCGGAATGAAATCGATTTAATCATAAAAGCGAAATTAAATATATAAAACCCGTAGGGAAGCGTTGGATGAACAATGGTTGGTCTTGAATCGATCCCAGCGAGCGAGCGGAAAGCGGCGGAAGCGATCGGACAAAGCGTTCCAATCGATAGCGAAGCGATAAACTAAACTAGAACAACGTAAAAACAATACTAGAATTAAACTAAGCGAGATTAAAGACTAAAAGCTAAAAAACGGGAAAAGCGAATAAGCAGTGCAGGTGTGGGGTGTGTTGAGGTGAGGGCTCTTGCCTGTTTATAGAAAAGGGTGGAAACCTAATTTGCGCCTCTGCCCGCCGCCTCATGATAAGCTAGCTGAGCCATGAGCCGCTCATGCTATTCTTGTCGGTCCTCCAGCGCTCGCTTTGCCTCGTGGCCGGGCTGGCGGTCGCTAACAATTCCCGCCGGTCGCGAAATCGTCCGATGAGTTCTAGGCGCTAGGGGCTTGCTTTCGCGTGCAGTCGCGGTCGCTACTCCTGGATGCTTATTGGTTTGCCTCGCTGACCAGACTAGCGACCCTTGAGCTGATCGCTAGAAATCGTCGGTTGCTCATTTGGTTAGTGCTTCGTTCCTTGCTTGATTTTCACACATAAACACAAAACACAAATAACACCCGAGCAATATCTTCTGAAATAGATGAAACATTAAGAATCGATACATAAGCATTAAACAAGCTAAACTCATCTTCAAATATCAACTATAAGCGTGTAAAATGCGTTTATCATGACATGTCTGCAAAGAAGAAATTTGGACTCGACCAAAAATCGAGTGAGTCATTCGAGTTTAGTGGAGGCCACTCCTACACTAAATGGTGGTCATTGTCGATGCTAAGTACAAGGCAAGAAAAAGTTTGGAAAGACCCGGTTGTCAAATCGCCCGATTGATGAGAGGTAGCGTCGAGCTAGTGACGAAAAATCTAGCGGTTGGGAGGTAACCCAACATTTTCATGCTTTATATTTTTATGTTTTGTTTTCTTGTTTTCTTTGTTTTGTGTGTCGGTTCTTGTTCGTTTTAAGTCCCAATTATATCATCAATGGCGAGATTCTATCCTTTGTCGAGATGGCCTTGGCATATGAAGTGAAGTCTCCCAATCACTCTCTTATGCAAACCTTATTGCATCCATTTCACCTTGTTTACAAAATGTTGGGGGTGGGCGAGTTTGTTTGGTTGAGAGTTCTTTTATTTGTTTGTCTTGTTAATGTTTTATTTCTTGGGCTTTATGTCTTTTGTTTTGTTGTTGTCGTCGTATCAAGCGAGCTTAAGTGAAAGTGTTAATCTATGTGACCAATGTATGATAGAAATTTTAAAAATAATTGTATGGTGCACATGATGTGTTTAGAAGCAAAGCATGAATGAGCTGATGCAGATCATTTCTGTTTTCCATGTTGCTTAAACTGTGAGACTTGAGCTCCTTGATAAACATCTTATTACAGGTTTCTTTTAATGTGTGATATCATGCATGTATTATCTTCTAGAACTTGCCGTTTTTACGTATCGATGCTATTGCGATATGTTTGAATATGGAAAGGATAAAGGCCATCTTTGCAACCACGATTTACCCTACACTAGACCATTATAATACCTTTGTCACTTCTTTGAGCCTTTATTAGACCTTATTCTTTTTTAACTCGGATGAAGGAGGTGAGGATGGATATGGGAATCAAGGGTGAATAAATTGTTTTGATATTCTACGTCGGGATTAAAAGGACTAGAGAATGGTACCCGTGATGAGAAAAGAATGACCTATAAGCTCTATTACAAAGCAGAAAAGAAAATTGTAAAAATGTGAGCATAAAGGGTAGGCATAAATAGGTATCTGAGTTAATGAATGTTGTAGCAGAAGAAAAAGGAAATGGACAAAGTCCATATATTGAAAGTAAAATGATGCTTAAGTATACTTGAGTCACTTTACATATATCTTACTGAACCATGTACCTATATTAAACCTGTGAAAAGACCTTTTGATTCTAATTTGAAGCATTTGTGGAGTGGAGATATTAGAAAATAGACGAGCTGGTAGATTTTTGCATGACATTGATTTTGAGTGTATACCGTCCTTGAATTTCTTTAGAGTTATGGTACCTTTACACATACATGTCTTGTGAGGTTAATTGAATAGATTTTTGTTCTCAATATTGATACATTGTCGAGTCTTAACTAATGTCTTCGATGTGCCTAATGATTTTGTAGACTTTGAAGATTTTACGAGGACTTGATATAGTGTTAATCACCTTTTGGCCTTCGTTAATCTTTGTTATGTGTCTTTTCTGTTTTGTTTTGTTTGAGGACAAACAATGTTTCAAGTTTGGGGTTTGATAAGCAGCCTTTACTGTTGTTGTATGATATTTAAAATGATTTAAGATCAGTTTAAGTGCTTTATATAGTTTGGATCTAATCATTTTATATATTTTGGAAGAATCTGCTCTTGGCGTTCCTTGGTGCTTTGTAGGCTTATAAGTTTAAAATCGAGCATGGAGCGAAGCACGGCGAAAAGAGGCTGGCAAGGGCCTAAAGCCGCCTTGGCCGCTAGCTGGCCTGAGTGAGAACTATAAAGCGTGGCTCGGCAGACTGGCGGCCGCTAGGTCGACGCGAAACTCCATGCTGAGCGGCCACTCCCGTGACCATGAGGCGTGCCCGCGAGCTACAGCGTCACGAAAAGAGCTCTGCCCGATTTCTGCGACCATACTTAGCGACCCGAGCACAGTCGCAGGCGCTCTAGCGGCCCGCGTACCCGGCCGAGGCGAAGACAGCGGCGAGGATGATCCCTCGCGACCGGCTCGCGATCGCGAGGTATTGTGATCTACCAAATGGGTTTGTAATACCCGTCTTTAAACCATTTTGCATGTACGTTTTTCGAAAAGGTCGAAGGTTGACTTTTGTTTCGGTGATCACGACCGTCGAAACCTCGGCGTTGTGAAGAGTGTCTTATAATTCATAGACACTAAGTATCTGAGTTTCGACCACCCATGAAGGTTTGGCACTCAGGGAAGTTATCGGCAGGACTTTCATTGGTCTTTTAAAGCATATCTTGTTTATAGTCATTGTGTCGGTATTTTATTTCGTGTCCATGGGTACGCAGTTTGCTAAATTTGGAGTCCGTTTGCAAAAGTTGCGTCGCTTTTGCGTTTTCGAAAAAGGGCTTGCTGTAATGACTACGCGACCCACAATTTCCTATAAATAGGAGGCTGGGCATTCATTTTCAACGTTCATTTCCCGTCTCTCTGTTCACGGAAGAGCCGGCAGCTCAGTGCTGTGCAGGCGGCTGGAGGAGTGGGGATCGGTAGGGAGGCTCGGTGGCGGCGCCATTCTGCTGCTTTATGAACCCCAGCCGATCAACCACCCCAGACATTTCGGTTTTTCCTTTTCTTGTTTGATTCCGCCTTTTAGTAGATCGTATAGCATAGAACTTCGGGTTTCTAAAGGGGCGAGGCGGGAAAAGCGGCGGGCCGGCGATTCTGGCCGCCGCCGCCCGTTGCCGCCCGATTTGGTGGTGTTGGCGCCGATTTGGTGGCGGCGGCCTGCGCTGCTTCTGGTCCTTTGGGTTTGAGTTCGGGCTATCATTCTACTAAAATACCGATCCGTTTTTGTTTTCAGCGTTTACGCATCGGGATGTTTCGTTGCTTGAGTTTTCTAAGGAAGTACATGCCGGGTTATCCATTTTCAACGTCGTTTGTCATTCCATGTTAGATGGGTTATGCATATTGCTTATGTTCCGTTTTCATGCATCGATTTTGGATGGTTTATCTAGATACGAGGATGGCATCGATTTTTGAAACTTCTTGTTGCTAAGATTTGAGTCGACTTGCATGCATGCATATTTGAAGGTACCCTATTATTGGTCTTGATGCCGAATATATTTCCTTACGCATCGAGTTGATTTGAGCCGGAGGTGCGAATGTGGGTTGAAGAGTCGAAAACTAATTTTGCTACGATCGTCGTTTGGATCATGTTGTTGCTTTGCTTTGTGAGATGACCCCAAAGTTGTTCGTCTTGTTACGGTACCTACCGTCGATCGGTGAAGTCATGAATCCGTAGATATCTCGGTTGGCGTTTTAAATGTTCGAGGTTGGGTTATATATCTTATTTTGAGTTATTTACTCGATATTTCAAAATAAAACATATACGCTTATAAAATGTTTTGTGAAATTATTCATTCTACGATCCAAGATATGGTTCTATCATGGTTGTGCGGATCTCTATTGGTGGGTTGATCACCGTCTTGGTATTGATCATAAGGGATAGACCCAGAACACGTGGTTATGGTTACGAAGGATAGACCCCGAAGTCCACACGAAATGGTAATGAGGTGGTTATGGTTACGATGGGGATTTGACCCACGAAGTCCACACGAGTTGCTAATTTGGATCGTTCGGGCGTGGGCATTGGATATGTTCGGGCGAATAGATGTCAATGTGATGGGCTGGCGGGATGCGTTCGAGCCGTGGTTCATTGTTACATGATGGAAGTAGGTATAACGGATCGGTATCGATCAAAATGAAAATCTATTGCTTACTTAGAAGTGGTTCGTTTAAACCTTCTAAGGTAAGTGCTCTAAACTGCGGCCTCATGATTCTTTTGATTTATGATAAAACCCGGTGAGTGCGCTAGTACTACTTCCAAAACTTTTCAAATCTTTTCACGGATGGAGGAGAATTTGGACGAGGGGTGGGCTGGGTTCTTCATGCTATGCCAGCGATGTTGTGTTATATCGTACTACGATAACTATATCTTGTCCCTTATTTGCTTTACGATTGGGAACAAGATTTGTTATGTTATTCTTTGGTAGTCGATCTGAGCATGCTATGTGGTTGACCGGTCTAGTTGACGGGATGTAATGCTATTTTGCTTCTTGCATTACTTATAATAAACCAAGATCATGTTTTTAAAGTTATGTTATCGATATTATTACATTGGTGGATTGTTTGTGCCGCCACGCCCAGGATATGTCCAGTTATAGAGATCTTGCCGATTTCATGGTAACATCTTCTTATCGTATATTATATGTATCCCCTTCTTGACTAACACCTAGTCACACCCGGCATCGTGCCTTCCCTCGGGAATTGGGCGTGCGACAGTATCGGCAGTTTTCACGGCATTGGGTATCTAAGTTATCGATACCGACGGTATCGAGCGATGGTTAAGCTTTGACCTCTATCCTTGTTATCGATATCAAAGCGGTTTGTTTGCTTTATATCATGAGCATTCTTGAAATTGAGTGTTTAGAACTTGTTCTTCTAAAGCTTTTATCGAATCTGACTACCTCGGCTCACATCGGTCCGCTCCTTTAAAGGGATGAGGTATGTGTTTATTCTGATGCTTTATGTGGCTATGTGATGCTTGATATGATCTTGGTTTCATGTGCTTTGGCACGATAAGAGTTCTGTGATGTGGCGTGATATGGATGAGGTATGGTTGAATGGTGATATGGATGTGGAAGTGATTGTTGATGGAACAAAAAGGGCACTGTGTGATGTGAAAATCGTTTATATGATATGATGTGATTGATGTGATCCATTATGGTTGATGTAAGTCTATGTGTTTACATAGCATATATATTGAAAATCTTGTTTATTTTGATAAGCGGTGCTTGTAAGTGAATCTGTTTTTGCTTCGTGATTATATCGATATTGATATTGATATGTGTTGAAATGAACATGTATGAGACATGATTACGGATATTTGGGATGGAAAAAGGAAGCGTGAATATTTGTTGTTGATAAACTAACATGTAGGTTTATGGATGATTGGCGAACAGCGTTGGTTGAGATCTCACAGAATGGATGAGCATATCAAATAAATTGGGGAATATGCCGGAATATTCATGAGCCATTAGGGAGTATTTAAGGAAAATTTGTTGGGTTATGGAGAAAGGTTGAGATAGTGGGAAAGTGTAAAATCAGGGCCTACTATCGGATGAAAAATTGCAACAGGTTGGCAACCATGGTAAGCGAGACATGTGTTGTTCGAGCGGGATCTATCGAGGCACCACCTGGACTTTCGGGATTCGCGCTCGAGTATGGAGCGATGGACGGAACCGAGTATACCATGCGAGGGAGGATGGTTGCGAGACACCCTCGAGGCCGATCGGATCGATGATAGGGATGATGTTCCGAAGATCCGTTGGGAGAACAACCATCAATCGATCGATCACGGTCACGACGGATACCGGTCACTACACCTCCATCGACGATCCTTACCTTCAGGACTCCGGGACGACTTTGAGGCGGGAACTTCCGGGCGAGAGGTATTGTCAAAAGCGGTGTGACGAAGCCGGTCAGAATCTTCATGCCTGCTGCGTCGGTGGCATCAGGGGCTACACGAGGAAGGAGGACCCGGATGAGCGAGGAGGATAGTGAGGATTCGGAGGACCCGTGATCCGGATAGCCGATGACTACGATGGTCGGGCACATTGAGGAAGGGTAAGCGCGGCGGACTCGAGCAGCTTTCACGATACTCGGGATGATCGAGCACGGCTTGGATGGGATCATACGAGAGGCTTCTTCCATGCGGGATCGCTTTTAGCGGCGGCCAATTGACCACGATTGGAAGGAAAGAAGATGAGGAGGCAGAATGGAACGCGGGACTAGCGAGGAATAGTGGATGGATATGGAGGGAGAGATCTAGGTAGTGGTGTCTGATGCGGTGTGGTCTGATCTAGAAGCATGGAGCAGGCGTCATTTTGATGATGACGGATCATTCTTTTGCTCATCGACCTTTTGGTGACATACCTTGATCTTGTATTTTGTGATCCTTCGTGGACCTTGGATATTCTTGATACTACTTGACATCTATGCCAGGATGTTTATGTTTGATGCTTATATGTGATATGAGCTATGCCGTGATATATGATCTATGTGATGTGTGATGATGATGTTATGTGAAATACTGATGATATTGTGAGTTGCATGATTATATGTGATCGTGCGTGATATGTGATATATGTGATGATATGATATGGGTGATGATATATGTTATGCGAAGATACCGGTTATCTATGCGGCGTTTCTAATGTTTGAAGCGTCGATTACGAATGCGAAACGAGGTCGGAGGAACAATAACGTGGGCGAGAACCACGCTTTGGCGGCGACATGCGATCGAGGTTTGAGCGAATCCCCACATTCGGCGGTCTCGGCGAACCGATCGGCGGCGAGGCTGGATCGATCCACGAAGGATCTTGAATACATCGGTTCCGAAGAAGCGAAAGCTGAATGCAGATCTTCAATGTGAGGCTGATTTACGGTGGGAATCCGTGAGAAGGACCACAACACGGGGCGATGGGCAGGTATACGTGGAAGATTTCAAAGAAGAACTCATGGAAAAATGCGTGCTGGCGTTTCTACTGACGGAGAGAGGCAGCAATTACAGGATCTTACGTCGAAGAAGGGGCGGTCCTGAAATCGATCGCTCGTTGATAAATACATCACGTTATGCTACGTGCTGGTTGGCCTTGAAATTGCCGGCGACGAGTTCGAGGAGGACTCGGGCGAGATGAATTGCTCGTCGATCGGGGAGATCGGCGTATCGCGATCCTGAGCCGGGCATTAAACATTGAGTCAATGTTGCCCCGAGAGAAAACGATGCCACCGGACGACCGTCGGCGGAGGAAGAGGTAAGAGGAAATGGGAAGATCGGGAATCCCAGGTGTTCCAGGGAACGGGCGGTCGATGATTCAAGGAATCAAGGCATTCAGAGAGAGCAACAGGGAAGGAATTTCCAACCGGCGGTGGGTGGAAACCGGTGCGGAAATGCAGAAGGTCATTCGTGCAGGCAGGTATGCAAAGTGCTATCGTTGTGAAATGCGGACATTACGCTCGAGATTGTCGATTAGGTGGGCAGTGATGCGGCCGCGATGGAAGCGTCCAGCTCATGACGGCGAATCACTCGCCGGGGACACAGGGACGGGGAGGTCAGGCCGGCAAACCAAGGCCACGCAACAAGCAAGTGTACGCCCTTGAATGGCGGCGACTCAAGCTCCGGAAATCTGCGGGTATAATCCATATGAGTGATATACCGTTTCGCTTTGTTTGATGAGAGCCTCACATTCTTCGTTTGAAAATCGTGTACGAGAGGTTGGGTTTGGTACCAATCCTGAGTACCACAAATTAGCATCCGTCGAGAAGTGCTAAAGCAAAGAGATATGCGAACGGGAAGTAGAAATCGCAAGCGGAAGGTCTTTGTCGTTGCATGTCATGGGAATGGAAGATTTGATGTCATCTTTAACATGGATTGGTTGGAAAAACCATAAGCGACTATCGTTGTCTCGAGAGAGAAGCTTTCGGACAGCGAAAAAGGAGTGAAGTTTGTTTCCACGGTATAAGGATGGGTGTTTGCGTGCCATGATCTCGACATGAAGGCGGTGAGGATGATGGAAGGAAAACATCAAACTTTCTTGGTAAGTTTGTGAACTGATCAAACGAGCGATTCGAAGGAGCGATGGTGTGTGAATATCAGGACGTGTTTCGAGGACTTGCGGGTTTACCACACGATGACAAGTGGAATTCACTATTGATTTGGAACCGGGGCGACACCGCGATATCAAAGGCACCATACGAATGGCACCTAATTACGAAGCTGGCCTTGATTCACGGTATTGGATCTAGGTTTTATCCGACCAGTGATCGCCGTGGGGCGCCGATTCTGTTCGTCGAAGAAGGATGGGTCGATCACGGATGTGCATTGACTCTGAGCGAATGGCGGCGATCAGAAGATATCCTCTTCAAGATCGGCGATCTTTGACCCATTTCGAGGCGGTGTTCCTCAAGATCGATTTGGTCGAGCTACCATCGGTGAAGATCAGGAAGGAGGCGTTGCGAACCGCGTTCGGGGCGAGTATGGGCACTGAGTTCATCGTGATGCCGTTGGTTTGACAATCGGCCGATTTTCATGGATCGATGACGAGTTTTCCATCGATGTCTGGATAGTTCGTCTTGGTTTTTATCGATGATATTCTCATCTATTCGAGAATGCGAGTTATAGCAAAGAACACCAGTACCGTTAAGGAAGCGTTCTGAGCGAGAGGTTGTATGCAGTATAGCAAGTGCGAGTTTTGGCTCAAAAGTGATGTTCCTTGGACATATCGTGTGCGAAGGAATCGAAAGTCGACGATGAAGGTTGAAGCGATGAAATGGCGGAAGGTTGGAGCTAATGCCAATGAGTTGACTTTCTAGGCTTGGCGATATATAGAGCGTTTCATCGAAGGGTTTTGATTTAAATTGGCATTTGATTTCTAAAATTCCAATAAAATCATACACCACATTTTTAATATACTAAAGCATTAACACACCATTGCATGATCAAAACAAAAATCATACACCAACATATCCATCTTAATGCTCACGGTAATAATTAAAAATTAAGCATATGATTTTCAAAATTCTAAATAAATCATAGAACATGTAATAAAGTATCTAGAGCATTAATATGTCATTGATGTTCAAAAATAAAATCATACACCAAGGTACATACATATATGCTCACGAGTAATTTCCAAAATAAAAGCGGGTTTTGAAAATTTCTAAATGATATACCATGGTCTTAAATCATATCATAGAGCAATAATCCATCATAAAAATAATTAAAGAGCATTCGTTTCATGAACATTGTTATATACATTTTCAAGATTATTTCATCATATACTATAGTTCAAAATCATATGTATATACTAGTTTCATTCAAAATTCCATATACTAAGTCATATGTTCATTTTAGCATACTATCTCATGTTTTGTAAATAAAATCCTCAAGAACAATATGAACACAATATCTCATGCTCAAGAACATTTAAAACATACATCTATACATACATAGAATTTTCAAACACATATACATATATGAACAAGCTTCGATTTTTATAGCAAATGGAGATGGAATCAGATTAGACCATATTTACCTTGATATAGGATAGGTTCACAAGAACAAAGTAGTATCAAGCTTGGTGGAGAGAAATGGAGAAGAATGAAGATGAGAGCTCAAAATGGGGAGGGTGTTTCGTTTCAAAGAAAAATGGAGATGGAGAGAGTGAGAAATGGGTTCCAAATGGGATACTAGAGTATAATGAGAGTAAGATGAAAGGTTTTATCCTCTCTCTCTTCCCTCTCACATGCACACACATCACCAATGGGAGGGCTGCAATATTTTGGGAGTGTTGAGGATGATTGAAGAGTGTTTAGGAGCTCTTCATGCATTGGTGGAAAAGAAAAGGAATAATCATGCTTATGTGAAGAGGGCATAGCCATGCATGTAGGGGTTGAAGGGGCTGATTTAATTTTATTTTTGTACATTAATACATAATATATATCATACATGATCATAGATATAAAATACAAGTCATAAAATAATTAAATCATCACTTAGGCAATTAATCGAAATTATCGATCACAATTTGGAAAAATAGGAACAAAATATAAATCACACCTATAATTGATACTCATGTCGCTTCGATCAATACATACTCATATATATCATAATATATGATTTAGATATTAAATAATAACATAGGATAAAATTATTGCATCATTTCATGCAATAAAACCCTAATTTCAAAATTAGGGTTTCAAATTATTAAATACACAATACCGAGTTTTAATGCTCAAAATTAATTTTAATGCTTAATAATATCCATATATATCATAACATATAGTTTAGATACCATAGGATAATTTAATGGTATCATTTCATGTGAAAAACTATAGTTTATGTAATTGGTTTTCAAAAACTCATTTCAAAATATCGAATTTTAATAGCTAATAATTCGATTTTAATAATTAATAATGTTGTAATTATATAAAATTATAATAGCAAATTAAATATAATAATTTCCTGAGCATTAAACTCATTTTTCAAAACGCCTCTAGACGCTGACGCTCAAAACGCCTCAAACGCTCAAAATCGACTATCTCAAATGGTCGCAGAAGCTCGGCTTACTTTATAAATATATATCATTTAATATTGAAATAATATGGAATTCAATTCCGGCCTTCGCTCAGAAATTTCCATAAAATCGACGCTCGATACGCTGCTCGACGTTAAAAGTGTCGAATTATATCGCGACATTCGATTCCGAATTCACAATCATTAGTGAATATAAATAGGAATTCGTTATAACGATACGAGTCGAATCAATATTCGATGACGATCGAAAAGAATACGGCAGAAACCCTAATTTACGGGTTTAAAATACCGTAATTAGACGCTTGCTTTGTCGAATATTACATTCCACCCCTCTACGAAAAATTTCGTCCCAAATTTGTGTACCTCTAGAAAAATAAGTCGGTATCGTCTTCATTGCTTCTTCGAGCTCCCACGTGGCATCTTCGCCCGTGGTGTCTCCAAACTTCGACTAGCGGAATCGCCTTACCGTAGTTGTTGGACTTGTAGTCGAGGATTACCGCTGTCCTCTTCGTAGCTCATGTCTGCTGAGAGTCACGCATCTTGGGGATCACGTGCTCGGATCGTGAACGATTTTCGCAGATGGACGTGAAAACATTATGTACGCTTCCTAGGTTGGCAAGAGCCAACCTATAGCTACGGACCTATCCTCTCAGATCTCATACGGTCCTATAAAGCTGGGTCTAAGCTTTCCCTTTAGTCCAAATCGACAATTCCTTCGATGGAGACCTTAAGGAACACTTTGTCTCCATCCTCAAATCAGTAGTCTGATCTACGCGATCAGAAGATTTCGTTTGTCCGAGCCTTTTTATCCTCGCCTAATCTGTGACGATCTCGATCATCTCGCTCACGCATCGTGCCCTATGATTTTCTCTCACCGACTTCATCCCAATAAAGCGGTGATCTACATTCTTGCCATACAAGGCTTCGATGGGGCCATGCCGATTGTTGCTTGTAGTCTTGTTGTAGCAAATTCAATAAGAGGTAAAATTTCTTCCCATTTTGCACCTCGATCCAACACTACTGTTCTAAGCATATCTTCTAGCGTTTGATCGCTCTTTCCGATCGTCCGCCGTTGTGGATGAAAAGTCGCATTAAATCGAGTTTAGTACCCGTCTCTCGCAAGCTAATCCAATCTGGATGTGAACTTGGAGTCTCTATCGAGGTAATGGATTTTGGTACTCCATGTAGTCGATAATTTCCTTAACGCAATTGGCTAGCTTATCGATCCATAAGTACTATGAATCGGTAGAAAATGAGCACTTTTGTAAGCCTATCCACAATTACCCATATGGCTATGTTTCTCTCTCGACTTGGGTAAGCTTGTAACGAAATCCATTGTTATATCGTCCCATTTCCACTCGAATTTCTAACGGTTGAACTTTCCGATGGACGCTGTGTAGTGCCTTCACCGTTGGCAAATAAGACAGTTCTCGAAAGAAGCTATGTCTCGCTTCATGCCTTCCCACCAAAACTTTTCCTTCGTGTCTTGGTACATCTTAGTACCTGCACGTGGGCGGTGTAGGTGACGAGCCTTACTCATAATTTCATTTTGAAGTCTCGCGTCTGAACGATATTCTACCTTCAAACAATGGTGTTGTTTGACGATCTTGAAATTCTTAAATCCTTCAGATCTTACTCTTTCTCGGATCTTTCCAACTTTTCTCCATCTTTGTCTTCGACAATCCTTTTCTTAAATCGACGTCACCGGAGTGTAGCGATACAACTCGTGATCGCTCTCGGTCGCTCAACCAGCTCAAGTCTCATTCTTCCAAACTCTTCAATGAGTTTTTCCTCTGTACAAAGAGACATCCTAGTTTGATGCTCTCGACTCAAAGCGCCGCCTACTACATTTGCTTTGCCCGGTGGTAGTTAATACCACCGTAATCCTTAACTAGTTCAAGCCATCTCGCTGCCTCATGTTCAAATCTCTTTGTTCAAAGAAGTACTTGACTCTATGGTCTGAAGATCTCACATCTCACCGAGAGATGGTGTCTCCAAATTTCAGACATGAACCTACCGCTAATTCTAAATCGTGGGTTGGGTAGTTCACCATGCGGTCCGAGTCGTCGGATGCATAAGCTATCACCTTCCGCTTTTGCATCAAAACACAACCCAGCCCGCTTAGAAGCCAGATAGACTACATACTCTCTCGCAACTGCTAGAACTGGTGCACTTGTCAACTTCTCCTCGAGTATTTGGAAACTCGCCTCGCATTCATCACCCATTGAATTTGATTCCTTTCCGAGTAGTCGGGTTATGGCCTTGCAATCTGGAGAATCCTTCGATAAATCTCCGATAGTAGCCACTAATCCTAAGAAACTTCTAACTCGTGTGAGTCCTTGGTGATTTCCACTCTGACCGCTTCTACTTTGGTGGGTCAACTTTTATGTCTTCAACAGACACGATGTGTCCAATGAACATTACTTCCTTCACCAAAACTCACATTTCCTAAACTTAGCAAATAACCTTCATCTCTCAAGGTCCGCAGATCTGTTCTCAGATGTTCGGATCCTCTTCATTCTTCGAATAAACGAGGATATCATCTATGAAGACCAAAACGAATTTATCCAAAATGGATGAAATACTGCTCATAAGGTCCATGAATACGCGGTGCATTGGTTAATCCGAATGGCATAACTATGAACTCATAGTGGCCATATCCGGTTCGAATGCGCCAGTACATCCTCGCACCGTATCTTCATGATGGTAACCGACTTGAGATTAATTTTGAGAATACACTGCTCCTCGTAATTGATCAAACAGTCATCAATTCGGTAAAGGATATTTGCTCTTAGTGTCATCTTATTCACTCGATAATCGATGCACATCCTCAAAGAACCATCATTTTTCTTAACGAATAAACAAGCGCTTCCCAAGGTGAAACACTCCCTAATGAATCCTAGATCCAAAAGCTCTTGATTTGGATTTTCGTCTTCTAATTCCTTCGGGTCATTCTATAGGCGCCTTGACACGGAGCCGATCCGGTTCCAAGTCGATGGTAAATTCTAGTTGTCATCGTGGGCAACTCGTAGGTTTTCGAAACACGTCCAAAAATCTGACAACTTCTATGTCTTCTACCCGCTCGGTTTATCCTCTCCGCTCAAATAAACAAGGAATGCATGGCATCCTTTCGTTCATCATCTTCCCGCTGTAGAGCCGACACGATCGAACTCTCATTCCCATGCCGATTCCATGGAAATGCGTGGTTCTTGTCCGAGAAAGTGAAACGAAATTTTCCTTTCCTTACATAGACTGTGGAATGATTCTTAGCTAACCAGTCCATTCCTAGGATTAAGTCTACATCATCCACGGTATTATGTTTAGATTGTTAGCCGTAACCTTAAGTGATCCTAATGTCAACTCTAGGTTCGAGCAAAAGTGTGTACACATAATCCCTCCTATAGGCGATGAGATTCTCATATCCCGACTTGCCTTTTCGACCTAAGGCCCAACATTTCTACGCATGATTTGGCAATAAAGAACGAAGCACCCGATCGAACAATACTATAACGTATGTTGAGAAGAACTCCCATACCGCCAGTTTCCGGTTTTGCTCGTCGCCTCTATGCGGGCATAGCTCTAGCCCGAGCCGGCCGAGGCGAGCGGTCTGGTCCTGTTGGTCTGCCGCGTCCGGCTGTTGCGCCGTTGCGCGGTGGTTGCCGCCTTTGTTGTTGTTGGGCGGTTGTTTCCACCGTTGCGGGTTGCTGGAAGTTGTTGTTCAGCGGGTTAGAGCTGTATGTGATTTGCCATGCTAGCGTTGGGGCTTGAATTGATAGCCCTCGGGCTGGACATTGCCGGTTGGTTCGCCTTATATCCATACGTGTCACCGGGCAATTATCTGGCGATATTTGCCCCGCACTTGTAAGCTACCACATTTGCCGTGCACACCTTTGTGTGCTCTATGGCATCTAGGCATGGAGGTGCCCTTATCTCTCGCTGCCCCTTGCCGTGGAGCATAAGTCGCTTCTTCCGTCGCTCGGCGCGCCCGGTTCCTTGCGGGTCGCTGGGCTTGCGTCTCATAGCCTCCCGGTTATGATTGCCGCGATGGGTTCCCACTTCCCTTTTCCTCCGTCCTCGAGTTATGTGTCCGAGCCGACACCCGACCTATCTTCTGACATTGTCGCTCAATATCTAAAGCTCGTGCAAGAGCTTCAGTAAGTTAGGTCTCCATAGCGGCAAGAGACATCCGATTCCATTCTCTCGACCTAAACTTTTCCGATATTTTCAAGTCGGTGTCCACCGCTCGTGCATATCTCGACATCTCACGTAGCACGATCATAGTCGGTCTGCATAACCTTTCTTGTTTTAGCAGGAAAATTCCCTCCTTTCTCCTCTTATAGCTTTTGGGGTGTATTTCATACGCCTCGAAGTCCTCCCATGCGAACTCTTCCGCTTGCTCAGAAGAACGCCTTTTTCCCGGCCTCCCACCAAGTCCGCGTCCATTTAATTGAAAGTAACGCATGACAGCCATTCTGCCATGCATCTTAAGAAATTAAAATTTGTTCAATGGTTCTAACCCATTGCTCGGCTTCTTCCGGGCTTCCTTCCGTAAAGACCGTGGGTTTTGCCTCGTGAATAGTTCCTCATCCCACGATCATGTTGAGGTGGGGTGGTTGGGAATATCTTCTTCCTCTGCTCGGGATTCTACTCTTCCTCTAGGTCTTCCTCGACCTCCGGTTCTCGCCCGGTTTCTTCTGAGGCATTCTCTATAGAAAACCTATAACCGTAATCACTTCTCCTTCATAACTTAACATACATAGGATTTTCATAGCCTCTTCGCAAAACGATTTCAAACAAAACAACTCATCCTTAACATAGACAATTTGTCGCAAAAGCCCACTGGTCAAATATATAGATAGGTAATCAAGGTCTCATAAAAGCGGATGTTCAAACATCAAAATCACAAGAAAACAAAACAGAAGGTTTCCGCCCACACGGCCTTCCAAAGAGAGAAAAAGAAAAGTCGAGTTCTTGTTCCATCAATACCAAAATAGGAAAAGAAAAGCTAGCACATGCTAGTTATAACAAAATTTCAATTAAAAGGTCGCCTAACGCCTTCACGGGCCCTTCCTACTCCGCCTTCCTGGGTCTTCCTCCTCTGAATCATCTTCTCCACCGAATCGCCCCGCGAGGTCGCACCCGGACGGTCCCGCACCGCTGGTTTCATCATCGGTATATCGCGCAGGTCCGGGTTATCCGCCGCATAAGTCGTAGTTGTGGCGGATCGGGCAGCTTCCGGATCGGGTCATAGCCATCAAGGCATCGATATGCTCATCCGCTGTCCGGCGGAAGGGCTCTTCCTCTTCCGTGGTGGCGGATCGGACGTAGTGGTAGGGGCGGTAGTGGCGACGATCAGTGTCCGAAACTGCTGGTGGAAAGACGGCCTCCGAGCTCTAGGCGTCTGCCTACCTCGTACATCCCGCCTCATCTATTCGGCAGAGGTATCACCGATCGACCTGCCTCGAACCTCAAGGTATAGCCACTCGCGACTCATCACGCCACGTGTACTCCCGTGGAGATAGGGTCCCATAGGGCGGCTCAGAATATCAGACACGTAAGTCGATGACTCACGAACTCGGCGTGATCCCGATAAATCATAGCCACGGGCACACGATAAATGTAATCTCCGATACCTCTGCATAACCATCCCATGTACAAGGGAGTATAGCTAGGGTCGCTTAATGCCATCATAGTCGTGCGCCGTAGGCTCGGGCGTCCTCCAGGCGAAGGTATCGTCAAACTCGCCAGGTCTTCTCCGACGACATCCAACATTCCGATAGGCGCATCAGCTCTTCGGTGTGGCATGAGGTCCTACCTCCTCCTAGCGATATAGCGATCTCCTCCATCTATCACGATCAAAACTAACATAAGTCAACTATCGCCATCTCAAAAGCGTAAAGGATAACTTAAATGTAACGAGAAGCAACTAGGTTGGAACTAAAAGTCTATAAGGTAGGCAACATCATAAGGTATAACACATATCACAACTTACCTTCTTATTCTTACCCAAACGATACATATAGACCAATAACATCTTAATATATATATGCTACGAGATCCTTGTATTATACTAAACACTTAAACTAGGGTTCAACAGACTCTATCGTATTCTGGAGACAGAATTAGGGATTCTGTTCTTCATAATAAATTAAGATCAGTGCGTTAGAGTACTCAGGTGAAAACCATGCATAAATCGGAGTCCTAACGAAAGAGATCTAGCTAAAACAAATTTACTGCGCAGTGCAGGAAATTTACGCGATCGTGCCAAAATGTGAATCGAGACATATGTCGACGTACGCCTACCATATCCATATCTTTAGGTTGAGGCTGAACCTTCGAAGTCTTCAGTGACGCCCATGTCATGATTCGTGTCGACGCCACTCATGTCGGCGGTGAGGAACCGCCGACGCGTCTTCTTCAGGTCGAGATTGTCCTCGCTCATCCTTCTCACCGCCTTCGTTGTTCGAGCTCGAGGATATCATCGCTTCATTCTTTCTAACGCTCTTTTGTTCGTAAGGAAAAAGTTCATACTTCTATGTTCTTTCACGATACGTGAGCATGCTCCTGAGTCTAGGTTCTCTTGATACATATCATTCGTTGAAAACAAGATTTGAAGATTGGAAATAAAGTCTCATTTGAGAATTTGGAAATACGATTTCAAAATGACAATCATAGTCAACTCATATACATATCGAAAATGAATTCATTCATCCCATGTTGATCATTCAACTCAATACCACCATATACTTCCATCTCAAAATTCGAGTAATCGATCAATACTTATTGGTTTCAAATCAAAGTTTTGAAAACTTTCTTGCTCAAACTTCCATTTCCATCATCAAAATTTCCATAGTAACATAATCTTTCAAAACTCTTCCAACTTGCTCACCATGTAAAATTTTCCATTTCATGAGTTGAGAAAGAATTGCGCTACCTTTTCTCCCTTGAGCTCGATGTGATGGAGTGTTGAGAGGAGTCAATAGATTTCTAGAAGTCCAAGACTCGATCTAGACTTAGAATTTAAAAGGATTTGGGTTTTCAAAGAGCAAAGGGCTCGATACCACTGTTACACCCCACTCCGACGACCGAGGGAGCCACTAATACCAAGTAGTATTTTAGGGTTACACGCTAAGATAAAGATGCACAATAACAATAAACTAGCATGCTCGAACATAATATAATGATATAATAAGAATAATCTAGCATGCTTGATCATAACATGAGACGATGTCATAACGATTCAAAGGGTTAGCCATCGGACCCAAAGACTTAACAAGAGTCCGATGGACCTCAATAATTCATGTGCATTATCCTCCCACAATCCAAAGATATAAATGACCGAGAGACCTTAACAATTCATACCAAAACATAAAGTAAATGAATTCGAGTTTAGCAATGAAAGTGTGTGAATACATATGTGATGATATGCATTCAGTGAAACCACAAATTCTAATAAACCGGTCAAGGACACGACTCTCAACACTTTCCCCATCACCATCATCAAGCTCAACTGCACATTTAAAACAAACATGCAGGCTAAGTACAAGAAATTGCACTCGGGACTCATGCCGAAAACATTTGATAATAATTGAATTACGCCAATATCAAGGTAAGTCACAGGTTTTAGATGAGAATGCTCAGGCTTACTAAAACATTTTCAGTCAGAACATCGCCGCCGAGCATTTTCGTGTGTATGATCCGATCCCATAGTCACAATTCATAACAATATCAAAGATCAAACGTCGAGAGAGGCCTCCTTTCTACGACGCCGTGACCGCCGAATCCCAGACACAATGACCATCTCACAAGCATATGTTAACATAGCATATAGTTCCAACCTTCACGCCAATCCTAGCTGGCATTTATCATCCGCAGACCCGACATTAATAAAAGGTTGGCGCAACAAATGACATAACCTGTCATAATATAGTTCCAACTATCGCCACACTACCCGCATAACAGATAGGATGCATACAAAATGTAATATTTTGCGTGTAATGCAAGAAACATTTGTCAATAGAATAAGATTGTAGATAAACTCATTTGAATAACAGAAAGTCACATCTTGTTCAAAAGTAAGCCCACATTAGCGAGGTAAGAAAAGGCCCACCGGACTATGGTTTGTCAGAACCGAGTCCTAGGTTTTTACAGTCGATGCCAATAGCGCTTGCTCCACACCTTTCTGCGAGGTTTTAAGACGTCGCCGTCTCTCGAGACTTTCAAAATCTAAGATGAACTTCGATATCTTATATCGAGGTGAACTAGATTGCTAATGAATTCAATACACTTTCAAATACGATATAATTTGAATTGTT
The DNA here is from genome assembly GCA_036937905.1 of Salvia rosmarinus. Classification (NCBI taxonomy): domain Eukaryota; kingdom Viridiplantae; phylum Streptophyta; class Magnoliopsida; order Lamiales; family Lamiaceae; genus Salvia; species Salvia rosmarinus. Next base: position 74,042 of record JAODLM010000290.1, read on the forward strand.
CTCGCCCTTCGAGATACGCTCAATTATATCGCCTCAACCCTTCCGATTTAGACGCTCAACATATTATAAGATCGCTTCGATATGTGGATTTCATTTATGAAATCTTTTCTTACTAATGAGGTATCATACTCAATTAGTATATCTTACGTTCGCGATTTATCAATCGATAATCGCCGTTGACTTTAAAAGTCAACGAAGTCAACATCGTTAATAAAGTCAACAATTTGACTTTCAAATAGTAATTTCTTACTATTTTATTTAATAAATCGAATTTCGATCGATTAAAAATCGTAAGTCCTATTTCTCGATTTATCACGTAAATCAAAGGACTTATAAATAATTTTCGTGATTATTAATCCTTTAATAATTAAAACGCGATTTCGATTTAGAAACGTTATTAAATAAACGCTTGTCTCAAACATAGCAATCTATGTTTATAAAATTTTATAAATTTCAAATATGTCCGAATATTAATTAGACATATAATTCATTAATAAATCAATTAAAAGGATTTAAAATCCTTATTAATTATCGAAAATTTCGATAATTAATTTAAAATTATCAAATGACTTTCAAATTTTTTCTAAATTAATATAGTGTATTATTATACACTATGGTCCGAATATGAATTTGTAATATCTATACGATATTGTTTGTCATTTATTAACATATATATATGTATATAGCTACAGAATTCCATTAAATATGGAATAATTGTTCAAAATTCCCAAAATTGATATACACATAGTATAATGTCCCAATAATTAATATATGTCGCAATTATAGCCTATAGTCCATCATACCCATTCATTCATCAATATATAATTTCAAATTGATTCGGTAATTATAAGATAATTACCAAATAATTATCAAACAATTTCTAAAAATTCTAAATAATTTACTACATGCTTCAACATTATAGTATAACAATAATACATCATTTAATCATCAAAACCAATTAAATCATCACCTTATGCACATAGGTGCTCGTTCTTTGATTTAAAATAGGTATTCGATTTCCAAAATTCTAACAATTATACACTATGTTTACACACTATAGTATAACAATAATACATCATAACATTAATCAAAACCAATTAAATCATCACCTTATCGAGCATATCACTCACGGTTTATTTGATTTAAATTGGCATTTGATTTCTAAAAATTCCAATAAAATCATACACCACATTTTTAATATACTAAAGCATTAACACACCATTGCATGATCAAAACAAAAATCATACACCAACATATCCATCTTAATGCTCACTGTAATAATTAAAAATTAAGCATATGATTTTCAAAATTCTAAATAAATCATAGAACATGTAATAAAGTATCTAGAGCATTAATATGTCATCAGATGTTCAAAATAAAATCATACACCAAGGTACATACATATATGCTCACGTAATTTCCAAAATAAAAGTCGGGTTTTGAAAATTTCTAAATGATATACCATGGTCTTAAATCATATCATAGAGCAATAATCCATCATAAAAATAATTAAAGAGCATTCGTTCTCATGAACATTGTTATATACATTTTCAAGATTATTTCATCATATACTATAGTTCAAAATCATATGTATATACTAGTTTCATTCAAAATTCCATATACTAAGTCATATGTTCATTTTAGCATACTATCTCATGTTTTGTAAATAAAATCCTCAAGAACAATATGAACACAATATCTCATGCTCAAGAACATTTAAAACATACATCTATACATACATAGAATTTTCAAACACACATATACATATATGAACAAGCTTCGATTTTTATAGCAAATGGAGATGGAATCGATTAGACCATATTTACCTTGATATGATAGGTTTCACAAGAACAAAGTAGGTATCAAGCTTGGTGGAGAAGAAATGAGAAGAATGAAGATGAGAGCTCAAATGGGGAGGTGTTTGTTTTCAAGAAGAAATGGAGATGGAGAGAGTGAAATGGGTTCCAAACGGATACTAGAGTATAATGAGAGTGAAGAGAAAGGTTTTATCCTCTCTCTCTTCCCCTCACATGCACACACATCACCAATGGAGGGCTGCAATATTTTGGAGTGTTGAGTGATGATTGAAGAGTGTTTAAGGAGCTCTTCATGCATTGGTGGAAAAGAAAAGGAATAATCATGCTTACAAGAGGGCATAGCCGGATGTAGGTTGAAGGGCTGATTTAATTTTATTTTTGTACATTAATACATAATATATATCATACATGATCATAGATATAAAATACAAGTCATAAAAATAATTAAATCATCACTTAGGCAATTAATCGAAATTATCGATCACAATTTGGAAAAATAGGAACAAAATATAAATCACACCTATAATTGATACTCATGTCGTTCGATCAATACATACTCATATATATCATAATATATGATTTAGATATTAAATAATAACATAGGATAAAATTATTGCATCATTTCATGCAATAAAACCCTAATTTCAAAATTAGGTTTCAAATTATTAAATACACAATACCGAGTTTTAATGCTCAAAATTAATTTTAATGCTTAATAATATCCATATATATCATAACATATAGTTTAGATACCATAGGATAATTTAATGGTATCATTTCATGTGAAAACTATAGTTTATGTAATTAGGGTTTTCAAAACTCATTTCCAAAATATCGAATTTTAATAGCTAATAATTCGATTTTAATAATTAATAATGTTGTAATTATATAAAATTATAATAGCAAATTAAATATAATAATTTCGAGCATTAAACTCATTTTTCAAAACGCCTCAGACGCGTGACGCTCAAAACGCCTCAAACGCTCAAAATCGACTCATCTCAAATGGTCGCAGAAGCTCGTGCTTACTTTATAAATATATATCATTTAATATTGAAATAATATGGAATTCAATTCGGCCTTCCGTAAATTTCCATAAAATACGACGCGTCGCTGCTCGACGTTAAAAATGTCGAATTATATCGCGACATTCGATTCGAATTCACAATCATTAGTGAATATAAATAGGAATTCGTTATAACGATACCGAGTCGAATCAATATTCGATGACGCATCGAAAAGAATACGGCAGAAACCCTAATTTACGGTTTAAAATACCGTAATTAGACGCTTGTTTTGTGAATATTACATTCCACCCCTTACGAAAAATTTCGTCCCAAATTTGTGTACCTCTAGAAAAATAAGTCGGGTATCGCTCTTTCATTGCTTCTTCGAGCTCCCACGTGGCATCTTCGCCCGTGGTGTCTCCAAGACTTCGACTAGCGGAATCGCCTTACTCGTAGTTGTTGGACTTTGTAGTCGAGGATTACCGCTGGTTCCTCTTCGTAGCTCATGTCCGCTCGAGAGTCACGCCATCTTGGGGATCACGTGCTCGGATCGTGAACGATTTTCGCAGCATCGACGTGAAAACATTATGACGCTTCCTAGTTGCGAAGAGCCAACCTATAGCTACAGGACCTATCCTCTCAGATCTCATACGGTCCTATAAAGCGGGTCTAAGCTTTCCTTTAGTCCAAATCGACAATTCCTTTCATGGAGAGACCTTAGAACACTTTGTCTCCATCCTCAAACGTAGTAGCTGATCTCGCAACGTAAGATTTCTGTTTGTCCGAGCCTTTTTATCCTCACTAATCGTGACGATCTCGATCATCTCGCTCACCGCATCAGGCCCTATGACTTTTCTCTCACCGACTTCATCCCAATAAAGCGTGATCTACACTTCGCCATACAAGGCTTCGATGGGGCCATGCCGATTGTTGCTTAGTCGTTGTTGTGGCAAATTCAATAAGAGGTAAAATTTCTTCCCATTTTGCACCTCGATCCAACACTATGTTCTAAGCATATCTTCTAGCTTGATCGCTTCTTTCCGATCGTCCGCCGGGGGATGAAAAGCCGCTCTAAATCGAAGTTTAGTACCCGCTTCTCAAGCTAATCCGTAACTGATGTGAACTTGGAGTCTCTATCGAGGTAATGGATTTTGCACCCATGTAGTCGATAATTTCCTTAACGCATACTGGCTAGCTTATCGATCCATAAGTACTATGAATCGGTGAAAATGAGCACTTTTTGTGTCTATCCACAATTACCCATATGGCTATGTTTCTCTTCTCGACTGGGTAAGCTTGTAACGAAATCCATTGTTATATCGTCCCATTTCCACTCGGAATTTCTAACGGTTGCAACTTTCCGTATGGACGCTGGTGTAGTGCCTTCCACTGGCAAATAAGACAGTTTCTCTAAAGAAGCTATGTCTCGCTTCATGCCTTCCCACCAAAACTTTTCCTTCGTGTCTGTACATCTTAGTACCGCTCGGGTGCGGTGTAGGGTATCGTGAGCCTTACTCATAATTTCATTTTGAAGCTCGCGTCGTGAACGATATTCTACCTTCAAACAATAGGTGTTGTTCGACGATCTTGGAAATTCTTAAATCCTTCAGATCTTACTCTTTCTGGATCTTTCCAACTTTTCTCCATCTTTGTCTTCGACAATCTTTTCTTAAATCGACACCGTGAGTGTAGCGATACAACTCGTGATCGCCTCCGGTCGCTCAACCGCTCAAGTCTCATTCTTCCAAACTCTTCAATGAGTTTTTCCTCTGTACAAAGAGACATCCTAGTTTGATCGCTCACGACTCAAAGCGCCGCCTACTACATTTGCTTTGCCCGGTGGTAGTTAATACCACACGTAATCCTTAACTAGTTCAAGCCATCTTCGTGCCTCATGTTCAAATCTCTTTGTTCAAAGAAGTACTTCGACTCTTATGGTGAAGATCTCACATCTCACCCGAGATGGTGTCTCCAAATTTTCGGCATGAACCTACCGCTAATTCTAAATCGTGGGTTGGTAGTTCACCATGCGGTCGAGCTGCGGATGATAAGCTATCACCTTCCGCTTTGCATCAAAACACAACCCGTCCCGCTTAGAAGCCGTGATAGACTACATACTCTCGTCCGCTCGAACCGCTAGAACCGTGCACTTGTCAACTTCTCCTCGAGTATTTGGAAACTCGCTCGCATTCATCACCCAATAATTTGATTCCTTCCGAGTAGCCGGGTTATCGCCTGCAATCTTGGAGAATCCTTCGATAAATCTCCGATAGTAGCCACTAATCCTAAGAAACTTCTAATCTCGTGTGAGTCCTTGGTGATTTCCACTCAGACCGCTCTACTTTGGTGGTCAACTTTTACTTCAGCAGACACGATGTGTCCAATGAACATTACTTCCTTCACCAAAACTCACATTTCCTAAACTTAGCAAATAACCTTTCATCTCTCAAGGTCCGCAGATCGTCTCGACGTCCTGGATCCTCTTCATTCTTCGAATAAACGAGGATATCATCTATGAAGACCAAAACGAATTTATCCAAAAATGGATGAAATACTGCTCATAAGGTCCATGAATACGTGGTGCATTGGTTAATCCGAATGGCATAACTATGAACTCATAGTGGCCATATCTGTTCGGAATGCGCCTTAGGTACATCCTCAGACGTATCTTCAGCTGATGGTAACCGACTTGAGATTAATTTTGAGAATACACCCTCCTCGTAATTGATCAAACAGTCATCAATTCGGTAAAGGATATTTGCTCTTAGTGTCATCTTATTCAGCTCTCGATAATCGATGCACATCCTCAAAGAACCATCATTTTCTTAACGAATAAAAACAGCGCTCCCAAGGTGAAACACTGCCTAATGAATCCTAGATCCAAAAGCTCTGATTTGGATTTTCGCTTCTAATTCCTTCGGTCATTCTATAGGCGCCGACACGAGCCGATCCCGGTTCCAAGTCGATGGTAAATTCTAGTTGTCATCGTGGGAATCCGGTAGTTTTCGAAACACGTCCAAAAATCTGACAACTTTTGTCTTCTACCCGCTCGGTTTATCCTCTCCGCTCAAATAAACAAGGAATGCATGGCATCCTTTCCGTTCATCATCTTCCTCGCTGTAGAGCCGACACGATCGAACTCTCATTCCCATGCCGATTCCATGGAAATGCGTGGTTTGTCCGTGAAAGTGAAACGAAATTTCCTTTCCTTACATAGAATCGTGGAATGATTCTTAGCTAACCACCATTCCTAGGATTAAGTCTACATCATCCATGGGTATTATGTTTAGATTGTTAGCAACCTAAGTGATCCTAATGTCAACTCTAGTTCGAGCAAAAGTGTGTAAACCATAATCCCTCCTATAGGCGATGAGATTCTCATATCCCGACTTGCCTTTTCGCACCTAAGGCCCAACATTTCTACGCATGATTTGGCAATAAAAGAATGCGCGACACCAGATCGAACAATACTATAACAGTATGTTGAGAAGAACTCCCATACCGCCAGTTTCGGTTTTGCTCGCTCTCCTATGTGGCATAGGCTCAGCCTGAGCCGAGGAGCGCGGTCCTTGTTGGTCTCGCGCTGCGCTCTGCCGTGCTGTGGTTGCCGCTTTGTTGTTGCTGAGGCGGTTGTTTCCACTCGGGTCTGTGAGTTGTTGTTGGGTTGGAGCCGTTGGTTGGGTCTACCCTTCTGCGGTTGGGGCTTGAATCGATAGCCCTCGGGTCGGACATGCGGGTGGTTCGCCTTATATCCATACGTGTCACCGGGCAATTATGCGAATGCCTTTGCCCGCACTTGTAACACTACCACATTTGCCGGCACACCCTTTGTGTGCTCTATGGCATCTAGGCATGGAGGTGCCCTTATCTGCTCCTGCGGCCCCTGCGGTGGAGCATAAGCGTCTCTTCCGCTCGCCTGTGCGCCCGTTCCTCGCGGTCGCTGGCTTCATGCTCATAGCCTCCCGGTTATGATTGCCGCGATTGGTTCCCACTTCCTTTCCTCCGTCTCGTCGAAGTTATGTGTCCGAGCCGACCGACCTATCTTCTGACATTGTCGCCTCAATATCTAAAGCTCGCAAGAGCTTCAGTGTTAGGTCTCCATAGTGCAAGAGACATCCAGATTCCATTCTCGGCCCGACCTAAACTTTTCCGACATTTTCAAGTCGGTGTCCACCGCCTGTGCATATCTCGACATCTCACGTAAAGCACGATCATAGTCGGTCATCATAACCTTTCTTGTTTTAGCGAAAATTCTCGCCCTTTCTCCTCTTATAGCTTTTGGGTGTATTTCATACACTCCTCTTGAAGTCCTCCCATGCGAACTCTTCCAGCTTGCTCAGAAGAACGCTTTTTCCGCCTCCCACCGTAAGTCCAGTCCATTTAATTGAAAGTAACGCATGACAGCCATTCCTCGTGCATCTTAAGAAATTAAAATTTGTTCAATGGTTCTAACCCATTGCTCGGCTTCTTCCGGGCTTCCTTCCGTAAAGACCGTGGTTTGCCTCGGAATAGTTCCCGATCCCACGATCATGTTGAGGTGGGGTGGTTGGGGAATATCTTCTTCCTCTGCTCGAGATTCTACTCCTTCCTCAGTCTTCCCGACCTCCGGGTTCTCGCTCGGTTTCTTCTGAGGCATTCGCTATAGAAAACCTATAACCGTAATCACTGTCTCCTTCATAACTTAACATACATAGGATTTTCATAGCCTCTTCGCAAAACGATTTCAAAACAAAACAACTCATCCTTAACATAGACAATTTGTCGCAAAGCCCACTGGGTCAAATATATAGATAGTAATCAAGGTCATCAAAAGCGGATGTTCAAACATCAAAATCACAAGAAAACAAACAGAAGGTTTCCGCCCACACGGCCTTCCAAAGAGAGAAAAAAGAAAAGTCGAGTTCTTGTTCCATCAATACCAAAATAGGAAAAGGAAAAGCTAGCACATGCTAGTTATAACAAAATTTCAATTAAAAGGTCGCCTAACGCCTTCACGCCCTTCCTACTCCGCCTTCCTGGGTCTTCCTCCTCTTGAATCATCTTCCACCCAAATCGCCTCGCGAGGTCGCACTGACGGTCCCGCACCGCTGGTTTCATCATCGGTATGTCGCGCGGGTCCGGGTTATCCGCCCGACAGTCGTAGTTGTGGCGGATCGGGCGTAGCTTCCTCGATCGGGTCATAGCCATCAAGGCATCTCGATATGCTCATCCGCCTGTCCGGCGGAAGGGCTCTTCCTCTTCCGGTGGTGGCGGATCGGACGGGTGGTAGGGCGATAGTGGCGACGATCGGTGTCCAAACCGCTGGTGGAAGACGGGCTCTCCCAGCTCTGTAGGTGCCGCCTGCTCACTCGACATCCCGCCTCATCTATTCGTGAGGTATCACCGATCGACCTGCTCTCGAACCTCAAGGTATAGCCACTCGCGACTCATCACGCCACGTGTACTCCCGTGGAGATAGGTCCCATAGGGCGGCAGAATATCAGACACGTAAGTCGACGACTCACGAACCTCGGATCCCCGATTAAATCATAGCCACGGGCACACGATAAATGTAATCTCCCGATACCTCTCGGCATAACCATCCCATGTACAAGGGAGTATAGCTAGGAGTCGCTAATGCCATCATAGTCGGTGCGCCGTAGGCTGCCTCCACACCGGTCATACGAAACTCGCCTAGGTCTTCTCCGCAACATCCAACATTCCCGATAGGTGCGCATCAGCTCTTCGGTGTGGCATGAGGTCCTACCTCCTCCTAGCGATATAGCGATCCTCCATCTATCACGATCAAAACTAACATAAGTCAACTATCGCCATCTCAAAAGCGTAAAGGATAACTTAAATGTACTAGAAGCAACTAGGTTGGAACTAACATCTATAAGGTAGGCAACATCATAAGGTATAACACATATCACAACTTACCTTCTTATTCTTACCCAAACGTATACATATAGACCAATAACATCTTAATATATATATGCTACGAGATCCTTGTATTATACTAAACACTTAAACTAGGGTTCAACAGACTCTATCGTATTCTGGAGACAGAATTAGGATTCTGTTCTTCATAATAAATTAAGATCAGTGCGTTAGGAGTACTCAGGTGAAAACCATGCATAAATCGGAGTCCCAACGAAGAGATCTAGCTAAAACAAATTTACTGCGCAGTGCAGGAAATTTACGCGATCGTGCCAAAATGTGAATCGAGACATATGTCGACGTAATACGCCTACCATATCCATATCTTTAGGTTGAGGCTGAACCTTCAAGTCTTCGTGGCGCCATGTCATGATTCGTGTCGACGCCACCATGTCGGCGGTGAGGAACCGCCGACGCCGCTCTTCTTCAAGCGTGAGATTGTCCTCGCTCATCCTTCTCACTCGCCTTTCGTGTTCGAGCTCGAGGATATCGTCACCTTCATTCTTTCTAACGCTCTTTGTTCTCGTAAGGAAAAGAAGTTCATACTTCTATGTTCTTTCACGATACGTGAGCATGCTCCTTAGAGTCTAGTTCTCTTCGTGATACATATCATTCGTTGAAAACAAGATTTTGAAGATTGAAATAAAGTCTCATTTGAGAATTTGAAATACGATTTCAAATGACAATCATAGTCAACTCATATACATATCGAAATGAATTCATTCATCCCATGTTGATCATTCAACTCAATACCACCATATACTTCCATCTCAAAATTTGAGTAATCGCATCAATACTTATCGGTTTCAAATCAAAGTTTTAAAACTTTCTTGCTCAAACTTCCATTTCCATCATCAAAATTTCCATAGTAACATAATCTTTCAAAACTCTTCCAACTTGCTCACCATGTAAAAATTTTCCATTTCATGAGTTGAGAAAGAATTGCGCTTACCTTTTCTCCGTGAGCCTCGATGTGATGGAGTGTTGAGAGGAGTCGAGATTTCTAGAAGTCCAAAGACTCGATCTGACTTAGAATTTAAAAGGATTTGGTTTCAAAGAGCAAGGGCTCGATACCACTTACTATACGACCCCCCGACGACCCGGACGGAGAGCACTAATACTCAAGTAGTATTTTAAGGTTACACGGCTAAGATAAAGATGCACAATAACAATAAACTAGCATGCTCGAACATGATATAATGATATAATAAGAATAATCTAGATGCTTGATCATAACATGAGAGATGTCATAACGATTCAGTGGTTAGCCATCGGACCCAAAGACTTAACAAGAGTCCATGGACCTCAATAATTCATGTCGCATTATCCTCCCACAATCCAAAGATATAAATGACCGAGAGACCTTAACAATTCATACCAAAACATAAAGTAAATGAATTGAGTTTAGCAATGAAAGTGTGAATACATATGGATGATATGCATTCAAGTGAAACCACAAATTCTAATAAACTGTCAAGGACACCGACTCTCAACACTTTCCCCATCACCATCATCGAAGCTCAACTTGCACATTTAAAACAAACATGCGGCTAAGTACAAGAAATTGCACTCGGACTCATGCCGAAAACATTTGATAATAATGAATTACGGCCAATATCAAGGTAAGTCAGCGGTTTTAGATGAATGCCATGTGCTTACTAAAACATTTTCGTTCAGAACATCGCCGCCGAGCATTTTCGTGTGTATGATCCGTATCCCATAGTCACAATTCATAACAATATCAAAGATCAAACGCCGAGAGGAGGCCTCCTTCCGACGCCGTGACCGCCGTAATCCCGTACAGACACAAATACTCTCACAAGCATATGTTAACATAGCATATAGTTCCAACCTTCACGCCAATCCTAGCTGTGCATTTATCATCCCAAGACAGACCCGACATTAATAAAAGGTTAGGCGACCCAACAAATGACATAACTGTCATAATATAGTTCCAACTATCGCCACTACCCGGCATAACGAGATAGGATGCATACACAAATGAATATTTTTGGCGGTGCAAGAAACATTTGTCAACAAATAGAATAAGAATTGTAGATAAACTCATTTGAATAACAAGAAAGTCACATCTTGTTTGAAAAGTAAGCCCACATTAGCGAGGTAAGAAAAGGGCCCACCGACTATGGTTTGGTAGCGAGTCCTAGGTTTGTTTGCGTCACTCACAGCGTTGCTCCACACCTTTACGAAAGCGAGGTTTTAACGTCGCCAAGTCTCTCGAGACTTTCAAAATCTAAGATTAACTTCGATATCTTATATCGAGGTGAACAATTCTTTAATGAATTCAATACGCTTTCAAATACGTATATAATTTGAATTGTTCTCGCCCTTCAAGATACGCTCAATTATATAGTCTCAACCCTTCCGCTTAGACGCTCAACATATTATAAGTACGTTTCGATATGTGATTTCATTTATGAAATCTTTCTTACTAATGAGGTATCATACTCAATTAGTATATCTTATGCATCGTGTATTTATCAATCGATAATCGCACGTTGGACTTAAAAGTCAACGAAGTCACATCGTTAATAAAGTCAACAATTTTGACTTTCAAATAGTAATTTCTTACTATTTTATTTAATAAATCAAATTTCGATCGATTAAAAATCGTAAAGTCCTATATCTCGATTTATCACGAAATCAAAGGACTTATAAATAATTTTCACGATTATTAATCCTTTAATAATTAAAACGCTGATTTCGATTTAGAAACGTTATTAAATAAACGCTTGTCTCAAACATAGCAATCTATGTTTATAAAATTTTATAAATTTCAAATATGTCCAGAATATTTATTAGAAATATAATTCATTAATAAACGAATTAAAAGGATTTAAAATCCTTATTAATTATCGAAAATTCTCGATAATTAATTTAAAATTATCAAACGACTTTCAAATTTTTTCTAAATTAATATAGTATATTATTATACACTATGGTCCGAATATGAATTTGTAATATCCATACGATATTGTTTGTCATTTATTAACATATATATATGTATATGGCTACGAATTCCATTAAATATGGAATAATTGTTCAAAAATTCCCAAAATTGATATACACATAGTATAATGTCCCAATAATTAATATATGTCGCAATTATAGCCTATAGTCCATCATAACCATTCATTCATCAATATATAATTTCAAATTGATTCGGTAATTATAAGATAATTACCAAATAATTATCAAACAATTTCTAAAAATTCTAAATAATTTACTACATGCTTAAACATTATAGTATAACAATAATACATCATTTAATCATAAAACCAATTAAATTATCACCTTATGCACATAGGTGCTCTCGTTTCTTTGATTTAAAATAGGTATTGATTTCAAAAATTCTAACAATTATACACTATGTTTACACACTATAGTATAACAATAATACATCATAACATTAATCAAAACCAATTAAATCATCACCTTATCGAGCATATCACTCACGGTTTATTTGATTTAAATTATTTCTAAAAATTCCAATAAAATCATACATCACATTTTAATATACTAAAGCATTAACACACCATCGCATGATCAAAACAAAAATCATACACCAACATATCCATCTTAATGCTCACTGTAATAATTAAAATTAAGCATATGATTTTCAAAAATTCTAAATAAATCATAGAACATGTAATCAAGGTTCTAGAGCATTAGTATGTCATCGATGTTCAAAATAAAATCATACACCAAGGTACATACAAATGTGCTCACGGTAATTTCCAAAATAAAAGCTGGGTTTTGAAAATTTCTAAATGATATACCATGGTCTTAAATCATATCATAGAGCAATAATCCATCATAAAAATAATTAAAGAGCATTCGGTTCTCATGAACATTGTTATATACATTTTCAAGATTATTTCATCATATACTATAGTTCGAAAATCATATGTATATACTAGTTTCATTCGAAAATTCCATATACTAAGTCATATGTTCATTTTAGCATACTATCTCATGTTTTGTAAATAAAATCCTCAAGAACAATATGAACACAATATCTCATGCTCAAGAACATTTAAAAATACATCTATACATACATAGAATTTTCAAACACACATATACATATATGAACAAGCTTCGATTTTTATAGCAAAATGGAGGGAATCAGATTAGACCATATTTACCTTTGATATGGATAGGTTTCACAAGAACAAAGTAGGTATCAAGCTTGGTGGAAGAAATAGAAGAAGGAAGATGAGAGCTCAAAATGGGGAAGGTGTTTCGTTTTCAGCAAAATGGAGATGGAGAGAGGAGAAATGGGGTTCCAAAAGGATACTAGAGTATAATGAGATGGGTGAAGAGGAAGGTTTTATCCCTCTCTCTCTTCCCTCGGTCACATGCACACACATCACCAATGGGAGGGCTGCAGTATTTTGAGAGTGTTGAGGATGATTGAAGAGTGTTTAAGGAGCTCTTCATGCATTGGTGGAAAAGAAAAGGAATAATCATGCTCATGGGAAGAGGGCATAGCCGCCCATGTAGGGGTTTAAGGGCTGATTTAATTTTATTTTGTACATTAATACATAATATATATCATACATGATCATAGATATAAAATACAAGTCATAAAAATAATTAAATCATCACTTAGGCAATTAATCAAAATTATCGATCACAATTTGGAAAAATAGGAACAAAAATATAAATCACACCTATAATTGATACTCATGTCAATTTCGATCAAAACATACTCATATATATCATAATATATGATTTAGATATTAAATAATAGCATAGGATAAAATTATTGCATCATTTCATGCAACAAAACCCTAATTTCAAACTTAGGGTTTCAAATTATTAAATACACAATACCGAGTTTTAATGCTCAAAATTAATTTTAATGCTTCATAATATCCATATATATCATAACATATAGTTTAGATACCATAGGATAATTTAATGGTATCATTTCATGTGAAAACTATAGTTTATGTAATTGGTTTTCGAAAACCCATTTCCAAAATATCAAATTTTAATAGCTAATAATTCGATTTTAATAATTAATAATGCTGTAATTATATAAAATTATAATAGAAAATTAAATATAATAATTTTCGAGCATTAAACTCATTTTTAAAACGCCTCAGACGCGTGCGTCAAAACGCCTCAAAAGCTCAAAATCGACTCATCTCAAATGGTCGCAGAAGCTCGCGCTTACTTTATAAATATATATCATTTAATATTGAAATAATATGGAATTCAATTCCGGCCCATCGCCGTAAATTTATAAAATCGACGCTCGATACTGCTCGACGTTAAAAGATGTCGAATTATATCGCGACATTCGATTCGAATTCACAATCATTAGTGAATATAAATAGAATTGCTATAATGATACCGAGTCGAATCAATATTCGATGACGCATCAAAAAGAATACGTGAAACCCTAATTTACGGTTTAAAATACCGTATTAGGCTTGTTTTGTTGGAATATTACAGAAGATACCGCTCGGGTTCCTTTTGGTGTTTTGTAGGCTCATGTTGAAAATTGAAGCATGGAATGAAGCACGAACGAAGAAGGCTGAAAATAGGGCCTAGTGACCGTTATGACCCATAGCGGGGGGAAGCGGACTACGCAAAACCGATGGTCATGACGCCTAGTGATAAACGCGATTTTACAGCTTATTGTTTGTATTTAAAGATGATTTTAGATCAATAAAGTGCGTTATGTCTTGGATCTCAATGATTTTATATATTTTGGAAGATACTACTCTGGGGTTCTTCTTGGTGTTTTGTAGGCTTTTCAGTGATAATCGATGCAGAGTAAATATGTAACCAAAGATGATGAATTGATATAAAAATATGGATGTGAAAAGTTTACAATGTTAAAGATTATCTCGAAGGAGTCCATAGGCGCAAACGGATTGCAACGGAGTTCGGACGCGAGAACGGAGCGAACAAAAAGTCGCAGCAGAGCTAGACCACCCTCGCGCGGAGGAGGCCAAATTGCCGAACGCCTGTAACCTCCGACCGAGCTCACGGGCGGCTAGGCACAACATTAGGGTTTTTCTAAACCTATATATGTGACGACCCTACTTTCCAATGAAGTACGGATCATATGGATCGTCACCGTATGATAAAGCAAGAAATAAACATAACTAATCAAGGCAATCAACCAATCAACTACTTAATAACGATAGGTTAAAAGGGATAAACAATCATACCAACTCAAGTCCTAGAAGGACTTGTCAAAAGGGGTTCAAGGTTCAACATAACCCAATCGTAGGAATTTAAAGTACGAGGTACGACCTCCAATTCAATACGGAAATAGCGTATAATCAAAACATTAATAATATCGAGTTAGGCAAGCAATTAAACGTGTGGACATGCATATGACGATGCATGCCCAAGGTTCTAGAAACCTTTCTAATTAAGCATCAAAATAGTGCTACTGCACCACCGCACCCATCATCGATCTTGCTCAACCCGCACGTCAAAACGAATGCGAGGCTAAGTAAAAGTACTCTGACTCATTGCCAAAACATTTTCTTTGTCAAAGTTATTAACGCCCACAATAGCGCATGAGGATTTTAGTTAAAGACTCATGCCTATCAAATATTTTATCGTTTTCCAAAAGCGTTCCGAACTATTTCATTCACGTTGTTTCCATATCTGATCATTCATTCATTCATTTGCGCACTATGGAGGTGGCCACTACACATAGTCGCCGGACCGGTCGAGGTAGCTAACCTAACACACAATCACGCTACACAATCCGAAAGTTAGTCCTTAACTAAGTCGGATCCGATCGTTACCTTTTTACGCGGACCAACACATTCACATACCACATTGATATACCAATCTCGATAGATAACAACAAAACATAAACATTTGGCCAATAACATTTCATGTGATAATATTTCATAAAGCTTTGTAAAACATGCTTTGAGATATGCATAACATTTTCGTTCAAGAAAGCCCACCGCTAATCCAAAGCTTAGTGGTTCTAAATGAGCGGTGAGTATCCTTCCTCAAGAACTACGCCCGATCGAACCCTTCATAAGAAAATACGTTTAGTTCTTTCTATCGATCGATGGTCGCTATAAATTACGACTTTAAAGTTCCCAATTAGGTTTCTTTATGATTTTATGTGATTGTTTTAAGATAATTTCTATTATCTTACATTCCCACTTCTCAAGCTATATTACCTCATCGCTCATAGGTGAACTTCAATTATGAATCACATATTCGAGTCTATCCTGACTCTTAACCTTAGTTTTATTATAACGTTATTACGTTATAGGTTATCGTAATCAAATTATGATTGGTAAATTAGACATTCTCAAGCCACTAACTAGACTTAACAATTATAGTTACGCCCTAGTAGGTTATGCTTAACGACTGTCGATTACACGATAATTAAAAGAGATATCGACTTACGCATCAAGTGGACATATGCTATCATGTAAGTAATTAGTACATAAGAATAAATGGAGTACTTCGGAATATTAACTCGGCTTTGAGACATAAGGATCGACATCTTATGTTCGAATCGTTGTTACACATTACGACATTGTCTATTTAACTTAACTCGTCGGAGGTTACATATGTCGATAATCGTTATTCATTATCGAGTTGTGTTTACGCACTAATATCGTATCGAGTTGTCGTTATTGAATATTAACGCTGTAGCTCGACTTTTGGTTTTTCTAACGGGAACTCACGCTTGAGTATCCTTTCATTAATAAAACCCTAATTTGTGTCTAACTTCGATTCTCGCTTATTCCGCCTTAAGTTATCGAAATTGGTCGATTTCTTTGATTCTCGCTCATAAAGTATTATGTTGTTTACGTCGGGTTTTGGTTTGTCGTCAACATAAACATAAACATTCAACATCAACAAAACCATACACAACATAAACTATACTAAGCATTAGAAAACCCTAATTTCTAATGTAATACACAATCATTGTGTAAGTGTCATAAGTGTTCCATTCATCCACCCTAATCACAACCACTCACTCTAAGTTTATAATTAATTATCATAGCATCATTTAACATTAGAACCGAACTCATACTTAGCCATTTTGTTACGCTTTGATAATTAGCAACAATTAGTATATGTATCCAATAAATTCCAATAAAATCATGTTATACTCCTATCATACTATAGAATTTAATTATCAACTCAATATCATCATATAAAATTTTAAACCATAGGTTAAAATTTCTAGAACTTTCGCCATTTCAAAACAACAAGCGTGTTCAATAAAGTCCAAAAATTATTTCATGCTTATACTATATACTAAACATGAAATATCACTTCATATCATGCATTAAAATTTTAAACCATGTTTTTCATCCTTAAACATTTTCGAGTCACATGAATATATATATATATTTTCAAAAATTCCAATCTTGCACAACATGGTTATATATGTAATAGCATGTAATATTAACACCAAACATTTACCAATATTCATAATATTACACATCCTATTATTTTCAACAATAAAAACCAAATAAATAACTACATATATATATATAAGCCACGTTCCTTTAAAAAATAGGAGAGTGTTTGAATAAATTCAAGGTTAATGTATGATGTTCATATCATACCCTAAACACCATATCTCAACTATTTTCCTCAACCAAAAATCAAACAACAAATATATATATATATATATAGTATTCGGTCATTTCAAGAATAAATAGGAGATGTGTTTCAAAATCCTAAGATTTATATATGATGTTCACATCATATATTAAACACCATATCTCAACTATTTTCCACAAAAAAATTAAAATCAAAGCTTAAAATAAGCCAATAACTCACGGCTTTATAAAAAAAATCCAAAATTACAGAGAAATTATGATATTTATTATACATGCTTATAACACATTAGCAAGTAACAATATCAAATAATATTCACAAAATCATGCTTTAACATATTTAAAATAAATAAAGCATAAATCGAAAAATATAAACATGCTCCAAAAATTATGAAATTTTACAGATCCTTAGAACATCATTCTAAGAATTTTTCATTCATGTCTCAAGATCATTTGAAGGCTCTAAAGTCACGAAAATAAATGGGAGCAAACTAGGTTTTAAACCCAAAAATTAAAATAAATATTCCACTCCATTAGGATGGAAGAGGATGATGAATAAGACCTTCCTATGGTCTTAGAAGGATTATTTGAGTGGGAGAGGTTGGGGATGGGGATTTAGTGTGAGTTTGAAAGTGTAGAGAAATTTTAAACGAGAGAAAAGTGTCAAGGTGAAATGGTCTGCCCTGAACGTCTCTCTACTGTTATTACAGACCTAATGGCTGTCAATGCCCATTTTGGGGTGGTCTTGGAGGTAGTTGGGAGGTGGATTTGTC
Organism: Salvia rosmarinus; assembly: GCA_036937905.1. Taxonomy (NCBI): domain Eukaryota; kingdom Viridiplantae; phylum Streptophyta; class Magnoliopsida; order Lamiales; family Lamiaceae; genus Salvia; species Salvia rosmarinus. The sequence goes on from JAODLM010000290.1 coordinate 92,152, forward strand.
AAATTACCCGCTTTGGTATGTTATACCGACTTTTAAGTTTTAACGCACTTCGATCGATTTCGAACCTTAAGGTTCTATCTTATTAAATACCCTTTAAAAGACTTATTTTAATGTTCATAAAATTTCACGAAGTTCGGACGTCGTCGATAAGTCAATTCGAGTTATCGCGAAAAACTTGCGATTAAAATATGCCCATTCAAAATTCTATTGAATTTTGAGCTTTCATAAATAATTTGAGTCTTATAAAGCATATTTTATTGATTTAGACCTCGGTTCGAGTTTCGGGTCGCTCGATCAATTTAGGTTTTCCGTATATTTTACCCTGCTGATTAAGTTCTTCAGAATTCCTTCGAAATTGATTCTTATAATTTCTAAATTCATAATAAATTATTCCTTCATGATTTTGGTTGTTATCATCATTTATTACGATTAGCACGGACTGAAAGTTGTTCCGCTCAGAATAGTGTTTTAAGACCGAGCAAGTATGCCCGAAAATTCTCATTCTTCAGATTCTCACCTTTTTTCGTGTGAGGATTCCAAAATGAAACTGCTCGTGGATATTCATTCTCGATCTTTCATTCCATGTTCAGCTACTCGAAAACCTAATCCCAGGTGACTAGTTATCGCTGATTTCTTTAGTATTCGATCTCGAATCGATTCTAATTGCTTCATTGGTTTCCTTAAACATAATTAAGGTCTAAGAACCACAACTAAGTGCTTCAAACATCACTAATAAAGGTTTTAAATTTTTCGGTTATTACATACCATCCCCTTAAAATATATTTCGTCCAAATTTGCTATCCTTGGAAAGATCCGATATTTCTCCTTCATAGCTGATTCCAGCTCCCAGATTGCTTCTTATTGACCATGGTGTCGCATAGAACCTTCACCAACGGTATCTCTTGTTCCTTAGCATTTGGATACGCTGGTCTAAAATTTCGTAGGCTTCTACGTAACTCATATTGTCATCGAGGACAATATCGGTCGATGGTATCACATGGCTGGGGTCATGATATATCAGTAGTTGTGAAACATAGAACACATTGTGCACGCTTCAAAACTTGCGGCAATGCAAGTCCGTAGTTGTGGTCCTATTCTCTCCGTAATTTTATAGGTCCTATGAAACGTGGTCGCAACTTCCTTGATTCCGAATCTCACGATCCCTTTAGATGGAGAAATTTTCAAGAAGACCTTGTCTCCTCTTCAAAATGTAGCTCGGCGGCGACGCTTGTCACGACTTTGTCGGTCTGGCCTCCTTGATCCGCTGGCGGATCCGTGGATCTCAATCATTTCTCCCACGAGTCGTCCTAACACTCTTTTCTCCCACTTCATCCCAAGAAAGTGGTGACCACATTTCTTCCGTAAAGCGCTAGACGAGGCCATTCCAATAGTCGCCAGTGCGTTATTGTAGGCTAATTCCACAAGTGGTAAAACTTGTTCCCAACTTTCTCTCTCGAGGACAACGGTCTCAGATGTCTTCCAACGCTTGAATGGTCCTCTCGATGTCCGTCTCGCGGACGGAACACGATCGAAATGTAGTCGTGTCCCCGCCTTTTATAAACTCATCCGAATCTGGACGAATTTCAATCTCTATCGACGTGATAGTCTTTGAACTCCATGTAGGGAAACTTCTCGAACGCATAACCTGTCTACGTCGACCCATGTGTTATTGGAATGGTAGAAATGCGCCTCTGGTCGCGGTCAATGATGACCCAAATAGCGTATTCCCTTTGTGATTTGGGTAGCCCGAACAAAGTCCATGGCTATATCATCCCATTTCCATTCCGTATGTCTAGCGGTTGTAAGGTTCCATACGGATCGTGGGGAGTGCTTTCACTTGTTGGCACGCCAAACATCGCTCCACAAATGAAGCCACATCTCGCTCATTCCATCCCACCAAAATTTCTCCTGAGGTCTTGGTACATTTTGGTGCTCTGGGTGTCGGTATAAGAAGTCTCATGGGCTTCCTTCAAGATTTCGCTCAAGTTCTTCGCCTCGAACGCACACTCTCGCATATAACAAAACATTATCTCGTTGTTCAGAAATTCTGTGGTTATTGTCCTTAATCTTAGCTCAGATTTCCTCTAGCTTCTTCTCTCCGAGCTTCTAAGATTCGGACTTAAGTCGGGATTGCAATCGATGTTGCAATGCAGCCCTCTATCGCTCGAGAGCGGCCTCGACTTCGATGTTCATCCTCCAAATTCTTTATAAGTATTTCCTCACGACGAGGAGACATCCCAAACTAGGATGGATTTACGACTCAGGCATCGGCTACAACATTAGCCTTCGCGTGGTGATCGATACCACAGTGTAATCTTCACTAGTTCTAACCATCTACGCCTCATGTTAAGATCTTTCTGCCAAAGAAATATTTCGTGCTCTTATGGTCAAGATAGATCTCACATCTAACACCATAAAGGTGATGCCTCCATATCTTTAGGGCATGTACGATCACCGCTAATTCCGGTCGTCGAGGATAGTTCATCTCGTAGTGCGAATACCTTGCGTAAGCAATAAACTTACCTTCTTGCATTAGTACACAACCTAGTCCATTCTTGAAGCATCCGTAGATTGTGTATTCTTTATCTCCTGCATTGCTAGTAGCAGTCTGCGTCAAATTCCTTCGCTCGGAAGCTAGCCTCACACTCGCGGTCGTTCTTGATTCCTTCTCAACAGTTGGTCATGGGTCGGACTATCGTGAGAATCCTTCGATAAATCTTCAATAGTAGCCGCCGTCCTAAGAAACTCCAATTTCATTCGGTTCTTTGTGACCCATTCACGAACTGTTCGATCTTCGAGGGTCTACTTTGATTCCCTCAGGACACAATGTGACCCAAAATGTCACTCGCTAACCAAAACTTACACTTGCTAAACTTGGCGAAGAGTTGCTCTTGCTTAACGCTTGTGACGCTCTCAAGTGCTCTTGTTCTGGTTATTCTTAGAGTATATTAGATATCGCCTATGAACACTAGGACAAATTTGTCTAAGTATGGGTGAACACCCTTCATAATATCCATAAACCGCCGGGCATTTGTAAGTCCAAAGGGCATCATGATGAATTCAAATGACCATACCTTGTGCGAAAGCCATCTTTGGTACATCCTCCGTCCAATCCTCAATTGGTGATATCCCGACTTTAGGTCTATCTTTGAAAAGACTCGCTCCTTTAAGTTGATCAAACAGATCGTCAATTCGGGCAAGGGGTACTTATTCTTAAGAGTTATCTTGTTTAACTCTCGATAGTCTATGCACATCCTCGTGTACCATCCTTCTTTTCACGAAAGGACATGTGCTCCCCATGGAGACACACTGGTCTAATGAATCCTAGCTCCAAGAGTTCTTGCAGCTGATCTTCAATTCCTCAAGCTCCTTGGTGCCATCCGATATGGAGCTTTGACACGCGTAACTCGGTTCGAGGTCGATCGTGAACTCGATCGCGGTTTGGCGGTAATCCCTAGTTCGTCCGAAACACATCGAATACTCCTTCACGATCGGACGCCTTCTATCCTCCTCTCATTCGATCTTCTTCTTGGAGGTAAACGAGGTAGCATGGTTCTCGCCTTGTTCAAGAAGCGCCCTTGCTTGCGTGGATATAATTGGAACTCTCTCCCATGTGATCCCGTGAAAGTCGGTAGATTCCTCTCGGTGTTGGAAAGAAATTTTTCTTTCATTACACGGATGGTCGACTATGTTCGGTTAACCAATCCATTCCTAAGATTATGTCCACATCCGCATAGGTATGACGTGAAGGTTATCCGTCATGACCTTAAGTGAGCCTAGTCCAAGCTCTATGTTCGAGCATATGTGGTTACCGTTTATGCCTCCCATCGAGAAGAAATTTCATGATTTGTTCAACGATTTAGATCTAATCCTAAGTTCTCACGCGCTTCGAAATAAAAGAGTGCGAGGCGCCAAGATCAAACAAGAGGATAAGTGTAATGGAGGTATTCCATACCGCCAAGTTTCCTGGTTCCTTGGCGCTCTTCGGAACACTCTTTCCCGGTTGGAGGCCCTCGCTTCGAGGCGGCGTTGTTGCCGATAAAGTTGTTGTGGTTGTTGCAGCCGCTGCTGTTGTTGTTGTTCCGTGGCTACGTACTGCTTGCGATGCCGCTGCGTTGTCGCCATTGTTGTCGTCGTCGCCGTGGTTGATATGGTCGCCTGATTCGAGATAGTCGAACCGGGGCTATTGTTGGATTGGTTGAGATTGATAGCCGACCGGTGGACTTGGTTGGGCACATTCGACGGCCATTTCCTCCTGGCGTGTCCTGAAGTCCGAGTAGTGGCCCTTCGCCACACTTGAAGCATCCGTCATTCGTGAACGCACATGCCCCTTACGACCTATGGCACCGGGCACATGGGGGCTTCACGAACTTTGGTTTCCCACCGGCGCGGGTACCATGGGCCCATTCCCTGCCTGCCCGATGGCACGTTATTTCCTGCCATGGCCTCCGTCGGCGGCGTGTCGATCCTTGCCCTTGGTGGGGTCCTTCCCACTTCCTCTTCCCGCGATCTCCTTGGTGAGTCGGGGATGCAGTGATGACTCTATCTTCAGCAAGGGCACTCGATGTCCAATGCCCGAGTGAGGGCCTCACGGTAAGTCGATTCGCTACCACGACACCACGATCTCATGAGTCCCGCCCAAATTCTCGCCTCTTCTCATCGGTGTCGACCACCGAGGTGCATACCGTGACATTTCACGTAACGCACGGTCGTAATCGGGACCGTGGTCTTCCTGCGCAAGTTGTAAACTCGGCTCCTTTCTCTTCCAGAACTTAGAATGTACTCGTACACTTCCTCTTTGAATTCCTCCAGAAAACCTTCCGCTTCTTCCTCGTAGTTTTCTCTCGCCCCACCAAAAGTCGGGCGTATCTAGAAGGCAACGCATGACAAGCGCCTCGTGATGTGCGGAGGAAATTGAAGATTCGCCTCAGGCGAATCCATAGTTCGCCCACGGATTCTCGGTCCCGCTGAAGGTGGCGGGTTTTCCCGAGGAACACCTCGATCCGTCTCCTGGTGGTGGTGGTGGTGGTGGTGGTGTCTCTTTCCGGTGTTATCGCACGATCCTCCTTCTCGGCATCCTATCCTTCATAAACACACGAAATTAGATCTCGCCTTATACCATCCATCGTGGTTAATGTATCTATATATATCAACCGGTATTTATATACGTAGCAACAAGAAAATTTTAAAACAACATCGAATACCACATAACACCATATTAAAACAAAAGGCTCTAGAAGAGCTATCATCATATCATATCAACCTGCCCGCACGAGGACTTTCATCGCTTTTAAACTTTACAAAATACCGGTGCAGTATGATGCCCAAAACAAATACCGCATCACTGTGTACCGTCATGGTGCGTAAAAATCAACACGCCATCTGTGGTCATCAAATGGGTTCATGTCGGACGACTCATCGCTTCCGATGCATCAAAAGATATACAAAGTATATAGACAAAAGACAATCTAGTCCTAAGAACTAGATCTATGGTCGCCGAGTGTAGATCGGCTCCATGCATCGGAGTCGATCGGAAGCACGGGAGTTGTCCACCCTCCATCTCGCCATCACCGACATGTCGCCTCGGGTCTTCCTGGGTCCTCCTCCGATCTTCCTGGGTCCTCCTCCGGTCTTCCTCCGGGTCCTCCTCTGCGCGCACGGGAAAAGCGGGCTCTCTCGCGGCCTGGCTTCCTCCATAGCCGCTAGGTCTCGGCGGATCTCCGCCACGACTTCCCGTAGACATCATCCGAGAAAGGGCAACAGAGGCGGACATCGGTCTCTCACTATACCGTAGCTATGTCACGGGATCATAAATCCTCAAAGATCATGGTCCAAAGGCTCAAAGGAGGGGGTGGCGGAGTGGATGAGGCCGGCGAGATGGAGGTGGAGATGGACATGGCATGACCGGCGTGATGGCTCGGCGGCAATGGAGAGGATGGAACTCGTGGTAGGATCGGAAAGGTGAGTCGTGGGGCGAAGGTCTGCCGAACATGCTCCGCCTGGCCAGCAAGAACACCGTCCATCACCGCTAAGCGAGGCACCTCTGGACGGAGCCACTCCGAATCTCGCACGCCAAGTGTATTCCCGCGGGAGATACGGTCCGTGGGTGCAGCCGCACGTGAACACATAGCTCGTGGCTAGCAAAGCGAGGCGATCCACCTCCGTGTCAAAGCTCTCGACGCGTAAATAGTCCCAGATATTTCACGGGCGTAACCGCCATCGGATGGCAGCCTCATGATCGTGCGGAGTACACCGTCATAACGGCGTACCGGCATGTGTCGATGCCCACCGACGTGAAGTGTGCCAAAACTCGCCAAGGTCGCCTCCGCGCACATCCGGTAGCAGATCGATCGATAACCTCCTCAGTGGCCCTAGAGGACAAAGGGCGCTAGTTGTGAACACAATCCGAGCCATCCGAAAAGAAAGTTTCACCATGGTCGACACTGGTAAACATAACGGTGTATCTAAAAGAAGATATGTATACAAAGACATCTAAACAACAAAGGTTATAGCAATCTATTTTCTACCATGACCTAGAATTCTAAATTCTATGGTACGACTTTCATGGTTGGGTCTCCGGAAGAGACGGTATGGTTTCTTAGAGTAGGTAACGATCGACGCCTAGCCTTCGTAGAAGTTACGAGGTCACCCTAGCTTATCGGGTTTTGAAATCCTTATTTCTACTCATGTTATCGTATCACATCATATCTATTCTCATTATGCACTTACCAATCGTTATTTCATTTTACACAACCGTAATGTTATACGTCATTCTTTTACATATGCCACGATAGAGGTAACACGCGTGGTGTTGAATTTCTTCATGTCGAGAGGTTGGGACTCAGAGGTGAGTCCTCCGTTGAGAAATCGTCGTCAGAAATTGTGGCTCTCATCATCGATTCCATTCGGATCAGGATCCTTAAGATCCCTATTTTCTCGCTTTCTCCTTAGTATTTCGCTCAATTGGGGATATCTTATGTTCTCATACTAAGTTCGCGAAAGGGATCAGCGCCTTAAGAGTCTATATTCTCAGGGAAACATACTATTTACATCATGCTTCTATCATGCTCAGTAACAAGAAACACAAATCGCGACACATTGTGCGATACTCAAGAATTCTATTTACCAAGTTCTTAAAGCTCATTCAAGCTAATGACTAGTCAATTGAAACAACTTTTCAATTTCAAAATTTCCATTTTCCAAATATTTTTCAATTTCCCAACAAGCGATTGAAATTCCAATTCATTTCATATACTTCAATCATTTCAAAACAACCTTTAGTTGAAACAATTACCTTCTTCCTCGCTGAGCGGCGACGATGGAGTGCGGTGCGAGCCAAACCTAAACAATTTCTAGACTCAACTTTCAACTCGGATTCAAGGAAGGGGTTTCTAGGTTCGAGAGCTAACAAGTGCTCGATACCACTTTGTGACGACCCGACTTTCCAATGAAGTACGGATCATATGGATCATCACGTATGATAAAGCAGCGGAAATAAACATAACTAATCAAGGCAATCAACCAATCAACTACTTAATAACGATAGGTTAAAAGGATAAACAATCATACCAACTCAAGTCCTAGAAGGACTTGTCAAAAGGGTTCAAGGTTCAACATAACCCAATCAGGAGAATTTAAAGTACGAGGTAGCGACCTCCAATTCAATACGAAATAAGCGTATAATCAAAACATTAATAATATCGAGTTAGGCGAATTAAACGTGTGACATGCATATGACGATGCATGCCCAAGGTTCTAGAAACCTTTCTAATTAAGCATCAAAATAGTCGCTACTCGCACCACCGCACCCATCATCGATCCTGCTCAACCCGCGTCAAAAAGAAATGCG